>VZQC01005718.1:288251-324168 GCA_009823505.1 Rhizomys pruinosus
GCAATTAGATATATAGGTATTTAAACAGTACTAATTGTTATGGTAGGTTACTTTGGTATAGACACAGATGTTTGGATGGTATGTTAATCCATGAATTACATTTTTTTCTGTTAAATATGACAGGGTCTTACTGTGGCTTATAACATCTCCTGACCATTAGAGGATGTAAGCTTGTGGCATCAGCGTGGGTTATTCCTCCAAGGAGAGAGCCAATAGCCAACTAGATTTGGGATATACAGACATATGGCTGCCTCTGCTGCACAGTATTTCCAGGCAGGTGAGGTGTAGCTGGTGCTGACAGAGGAGTCTTGCTTGACTCAAGGAGACCCATATTTGCTTTATTGGTTTAGTGGCCTTCGGTAACACTCTCTGGTATTCCAGAGACCATCTGTACACTTGCATGTGTGGTCTCAATACATCTTTCCCATGTTAATGTCAGATCTTTGACAGCAGGGCCTTATCGCCTCTCTTCTTGCAGGTATCCAAGTTTAGAGGCAAGGAGCCTTTACCTTTTGTGGGAGCTTGGATCCTCTGGCCAACATCTCCTTGGCAGAATAACCCATTGCTGATGTCAGAGCTCCTGTATTAATATATTTTGCTTAAGTGCATAGTTTAAGGAGACTTTAGTATTATATTTCTAAGTCTTAAGGGGAGGGAGTGTGACATGCATGTCTCATTTAATGCTGAGCACTCCATTATCTCTTATTCTCTACATGTTGACCAGTTGCACATCTCTGTATTAATCAACAATTACTGCAAAAAGAAGCTTCTCTCATGAGACTTGAGAGACACACTAATCTATGGGTATAAAGAACTTAGGGGGCAGTTTAATACTATGTCCATTTAGCAGAATAATAATATCAGCCTCTTTCCTAGGACCTATGATATAGCTAGCCACGGAAAAATTTTCTGCTCAGTTAATGATACAAGATGTGAATTCCATTTTATGGAAGACCTTAAATCTAATCAGAAAGTGGTTGGTTTTTCACATAACATCCAGGCAACTACTTCATCAATGGGCATATCTTGCCTGGGCAGTCCTTACTGTAGCTCACAGGGCTCACACCTCAGTAGGATTACTGACTACTTTTCTCACCCTGGTAGTATGCACAGAACCTTCCAAAACCATGAAAGTTAGCCAGTAGGAATAAAGCTTCCAAAATGGATTTCTCCATGTCCTATGATTCAAATATGTTTTGTCTTTAGCAATAAGGTCTTACCCTCAAGTTCTGGAGGGTAACCAAGATCAATGACAATAGCCTGTTTGCAGGGGTTGATGAGACCCCACTAACCAAAAACTTGAAAAGAGCCGACTCATACATTTCAACAATTTAAATGTAGTTTTAAGTTGGTGTGGAGCAGATAAAAATATGTTAAGATTTATATGTTGCATACTTGAAAAAAAGAACAAAGGAAAAAGAAAATAGTAAAATAACTTTTTTAAATTTATTTATTTATTTTTGTCTGAGACAGAGTCTAACTATGGAGCCCAGCCTAGCACATAAATATGTTTGGTCCAGGTTGCCTCAAATTTACAGTCCTTCTGCTTCCATGGGCTTTTTATTTGATAGCTTATGGTATCCAGAGTAGGTATTATATGTCTCCATTAAAGGATAAGTCTATTTAAACCGTGTGCTTATGTGTCTATGTGTGTGTTATAATGTAATATAATTGAAATGGCAAAACTAACTTCATTTTATTCTAGCTGATTTTGCCTACTCTGTGGTTTTGCCCAACTCCTCCCGCCCCTACACACATGTACATCTACTCTCACTGTAGATTGTATTAGGAAGCTTCTAAGGTAGTAGGTTTCCATATGATTTTCTCCCAGGTCTTTACTGTTAGTTATCCCTCCCCATACTCTCCTCTATACCTGTCCTCCCATCCCCTACCCTATTTAACTTTTAACTTTTCCTGTTCTGTTATCCCCATTTCCATATAATGTATATTTCAAAAGAGGTAGAAATGAATATTTTGGATAGTCACACCTTGAAGAACTGATAAATGTTAAAGTCACGGATATGTTGATTCCCTTGACTTGCTCACTACGAAGTGTGTACATTGTCACCTTATTACACGTACTTCATTCTAAAATCCCACCAAGTGTTAAGAACTGTATGATGACACTGAAAAAAAAAAAAACACAGTACCATTGGTTCTTTTCTTCCATGGGTCCCCAGATTCATTACCACACATCACAGGAACAGATGTTTAGTGCAGTGGGAGAGCTCAGCCCCTTTCAACCTTGGGGAGTAGGAGAGTCAAACCCAAAGAGGTGATTGTGAACTCTTGTGCTCAACATCATGCTCTGGACTGTGGACTCAAGATACTGAGGCAGGCTATGATGTATGTGACTCCTAGGGACCTGTCATGATGGACATTAAATGGGAATGTGTTGTGGGGTGAGTGTGGATGAAGAGGCTCTCCAAGGAAAGAGGCAGTGTAGATTTCAGGGTACTATTTATTTGTGTATTTATGTATTTATTTATTATAAGTGACATGGAGAGAAAGACAGAGGAGGGGAGAGAGAGAATGTGTCACACCACACAACATATGGTAGTCAGAAGACAACTTTCAGGAGTCAGTTCTTTCCTTCTACCTTATTTGAGGAAGGGTCTTTTTTGTTTCCCCCAGGCAGAAGATTCTGGCTTTAAAACTTGGATACTTAGAGAGAACCTCATGTCTTCAACAAAGCCATTAAATGATTAGCAGAACATGTGTTTCCTTCTCATTTTTTTCCAGAGCATCAAGGAGTTCTGATGGAGTTCTTTACATCAGCGAAGTGTTTTCAGAGTTCTATATGGACTGATATGGTCAGACACTAGTCCCTACCTTCTAAAAATATATAGGGTAGTCAGGAATGGTGGTGCATGCCTTTAATCCCAGCACTCAGGAGGCAGAGGCAGGTGGATCTCTGTGAGTTCAAGCCAGCCTGGTCTACAGAGTGAGCTTCAGGCCAGTTGGGACTAAAGGGAGACCCTGACTCAAAAATACCAAAAAACATGTGTAGGGTAAACAAATCTCTCTGTCTCTCTGTCTCTCTGTCTCTGTCTGTCTGTCTCTCTGTGTACATGCTCATATGGATTCTGGCATCTATGTTTATGTAAATCTTCCTTCCTCTGCTATTAAGAATGACTGTAATTTCTGCATTGAAACACAAGTCAGGAACTAAAGGAAACTTTTTTGAGATGATGGGGATGGAATCTGGAGCCTTATGCATGTCAGGCAAGAACTCACCATTGAGTCTCACTACAGACCTGTGTTGGATAGCTTTAGTGTCAACTTGACACACCTGGGTTGAGGGAGCTTCAATTGGGGAATTGGCTCCATTGGATCGGCCTGTGGCCACGTCTGTGGAGTATTGTCTTGATTGTCAGGCAATGTGGAAGGGCCCAGCCCACAATGAGTAGTGCCACCCTGGGCAGGTTGTTGTGTACCATATAAGAAGGCAGGCTGGGCATGAGCCAGGAGAGCAAGCCAGTGAACAGCATTTCCTCCATGGCCTATGCTTCAGCTCCTGCCTCCAGGTTCCTGCCCTAATTTCCTGCCTTGGGCTCCCTAAGTGATGAACCCTAACCCTAACCCTAACCCAGGAGATGAAAGCTGAAGAAACCCTTTCCTCCCCAAGTTGGTGTTGGTCAGAGTGTTTTGTCACAGCAATGGAAGACAAACTAGAACAAGACCTATAAGTTGTGAACTTTGATTTTATCATAACTAACTGAAGTGAGAACTTCTCTTGAGACATTAGATACTCTCAGCCAGGTTGTCACCTGGCTTATATGCAAAATTCATATAAAAAATCAGTAACCTTTTAATATAATAATGAAAAACATTCTGAGAAGGACATTAGGAAAATATATCATTCATAATAGCATCAAAAAATACCTTGGAATAAAGGAAGTAAAAGACAGTATAAGTAAAACTTTGAAACACCTAAAAGAAATCAAAGAAGACACCAGAAAATAAAAGACTTTCCATGCACACAGTTTGGTAAAATAAATAATGGAAAAATGACTATCCTGTGCAAAAACAAAGCAATCTACAGATTCAGGAAAATCCCAAAATTCCAGGGATGTTCTTCACAGAAATTGAAAATAAATCTTAAAATTTATATGTAACCATAAGACATTCCAGATAGTGTAAGGAATCCTGAACAAAAATAATATTGCTAGAGGTAACACTGTCCCTGATAAAGCCTTTGACAAAATCCAGCATCCCTTCATGTTTAAAGTCCTCGAGGGAATTGGTCTGGAGGGACCAATCCTCAATGTAATCAAAGCCATATACAGGAAACCCACAGCCAATATCATCCTAAATGGTGAAATGACAGAAGCATTCCCCTTAAAGGTAGGAACCTGGCAAGGCTGCCCCCTGTCACCACTCCTTTTCACTATAGTGCTGGAAACCCTTGCTAGGGCAATAAGGCAAGAAAAGGAAATTAAAGGAGTTCTAATTGGAAAAGAGGAAGTCAAGCTATCCCTTTTTGCTGATGATATGATTGTCTACCTAAGGGACGCTAAGAACTCCACCAGAAAACTCCTAGAAACGATTAAGAGCTTTGGTAAAGTGGCAGGATACAAAATAAATCTAGAAAAATCAGTAGCCTTTCTCTACACCAACAACATGCAACTGAAGAAGGACTACAAGGAGACCTTCCCACTCACAATAGCCTCAAAAACAATAAAATACCTAGGAACAAACCTAACCAAAGACACCAAGGATCTCTACAACAAAAATTTTAAACCCCTGAAAAAGGAAATTGAGGAAGACATCAAAAGATGGACAAACCTCCCATGCTCATGGATTGGAAAAAAATATAGTAAAAATTTCCATCCTACCAACTAGGTACAGATTTTCAATGCAATCCCAATCAAAATCCTCAAGAGTTTTTTCACAGGTGGAAAAAAAATCCTCAATTTATTTGGAAAAACAAAAGACCCCGAATAGCAAAAGCAACCCTGGGCAAAAAGAGCAATAAAGGGGTTTGGGGGATCTCTATACCAGATCTAAAAACTATACTACAGGGCCATAAGTCATAAAAACAGCCTTGGTTCTGGCACAATACTCCAGATTCAGCTGACCAATGGAATAACAATGAGGATCCAAACCTGAGCTCATAACAAATTTCAGGCATCTCATATTGACAAGGGGCCAGGAAAGACACAATGGAGGAAAGACAGCATTATCAGCAAGTGGTGTTGGCAAAACGGATCACCACCTGTAGAAGAATGAAATTAACCACCTATTCTCCAACCTTGTACAAAGTTCAACTCCAGATGGACCATAAGACCTCAATGTGAAACCCCAAAATTGAGAAGTGATAGGAGAAGGATAAACTTGGCAGCAGACCCACAAGCAATACGCATAGAAAAAAAGACTTTTTAACTCAGACAGCAGCTGCACAAGAAACTAAGACCGACAATTGACAAATGTGACCTCATCTTTAAAACTCCACACAAGTTTGTACATCAAAAGAAACACAATCAAGGAAGGAAGAGAAAACCACAGAGTGGAAGTGGAGGAAAACCTTCACTGAGGGGGATACATCCACAAAGAATTAATTTCCAGATTATACATGCTACTCAAAAAAACAAAGGAGAAAGAAACTAAAGTGAATCACGCAAAAGATGGAGAAAAGATCTGAATAGAGGGACTTAAAAGAGTGAGGAATTAGAGATGGTCAAGAAACATCTTAAGAGTGTTCAACATCGCTGATAATTAAGGAAATGCAATAAAATACCACTTGAGCTATCATCTCACCCAAATAAGGCTGGCTAGGATCAGGAACACGATATGAAACCAAGTGCTGTAGAGGTTGTGGGGAAAAGGGGAACACTCATCCATTGTTTGTGGGAATGTAAACTTGTGCTGCCACTTTGGAAATCAGTGTGGAAAACCCTTAGAAGACTCCAAAAATGAGCTCTCATTTGATCCAGTCATACCCACTCCTGGGTATAATCCCCACAAGACACAACTTACTGCAAAGCTACATGCCACAGCTATGTTTATTGCAGCTCTGTCACAATAGCAAAAAGGCTGGAACCAACCCAGTTGGCCCCTCAACTTACTGTGCAGTGATAGAGAAAATGTGGTACATGTCTACAATGCAGTTCTATGCAGCAGTAAACGAAGACGACATCCTGAACTTGCAGGTAATACAATGGATGGAGCTAGAAGACATTCTGTTAAGTGAAGCCACTACAGTCCCAGAAAAACAAATGGACACATGGTGTCCCTCATCTGGGATGCTTATTACCAATAACCCCATGATATAAATACTTCTCATGGAGAGGGATGCATAGTAAAAGAACAACAGAATGACTGCATCAGAAAATGTACTGAAATGGTGAATGGGAAGGGGGGAGGCGGTGGGAGAGGGACATGGTCTATATTCAATTAATGCATAAATAATTGACGTGAGTAACTAGTTACACCGTTTTTGCTCGGACACTGTCTACCGGGAACAGGGTCTGAGGACTTTAGTCAAAATAATTAAATATGTGTATATTAAAGAACAATGGTTTACAGACTCTGAAAAAAACAGGTAACTGTCATCTGATGTTAAATGGAGGATATAAATTGCTTTTGTCCTACATTTGCTCATTACCATATAAATGTGTAGTAGAATTACTTTGGGACTGGCACACACAAATGTTTTCCATCATTTTTTCTGTACAGTATCACCTTGTAGCATTCTTTTAAGATGATTTAATGTAAAAAATTAAGTTTGCTTCCCAAGTCATCCATATAGTCACCCAAAACAACATGGGTTGATTTGATGAAATCTGTGCCTTGATTCCACCTTAGAGGTATGTATAATAACAAATGTCTTCTGGAGATTCATGGCTTAAAAAAATTGGGGGGATACAGATTAGACTTGAACACTTTTTGTCAAAAAACTTGCAATTAAAATCCTAAACACTCACTCTGGGAACATGATTTTGTGGGTCCCACAAGACAAAATGTCACCAATTTAATGGCTGAGAAGGAAAAGCTACAGCTTTGCATTGAGTAGGATGTACCCGCCCGTGCCCCCTGAACGGTTTTGGCCCTCTCTGCACTCCCCGGAAGCCCACCCCGCCGATTGCTATAAAAACCGAACCCCTCTGTGGATCCTACTTTTGTAACAACATTTATAATGATCCTAATGACACTTACCTTATAGGTGCGCGCAAATGTTTTGACATGAGAGACTTTCTTGCCTCCCCCCCCCATAGAAAAAGGAGGAATATAATATGATTATGAGATTGGTCGCTCTCCAAACGTTAAATTGGAGACAACTATTCTAGATGTAAGCTCCTAATAAAAACTGTTTTTAAAAAAACTGCCTTCTGTAATTGACTAATAGGCCATAGGAAATGTGAAAAGTATTATCCTCTGTTCAGAACCACATATAATACTAAGTCCTTAAGCTATGACTTAAGCAAAATATATTATACAGGAGCTCTGACATCAGCAATGGATTATTCTACCAGGGAGAGATGTTGGCCAGGGGATCCAAGGGCCCCACCAAAGGTAAAGGCTCCTTGCGCTAACTGGGATACCGCAAGAAGAGAGGCAATAAGCCCTGCTGTCTAAAACCTGAAGTTAAAATGGGGAAGATGTATTGAGGCCACACCTGCAAGTGTACAGAAGGCCTCTGGAACACCAGAGGAGGGAGAGTGTTACCAAAAGGCAACTCCCAACCAACTAAAGCAAAATACTGGTCTCCTGAGTCAAGCAAGACCCCATCGTCAGCACCAGCTAAACCCCGCCTGCCTGGACCTGGAGGAAATACTTTGTGCAGCAGAGCCCAGCAGTGGCAGCATTATGCCTGTATATCCCCAACCTAATTGGTATTGGCTCTTCTCCTTGGATGAATAACCCCTGGCTCATGCCACAAGCTTACAACCTCTAAAGGTTAGGGGATTTAAAGCCACAGTAAGACCCTGTCATATTAAACAGGAAAAAAATGTAATTCATGCTAAAAACATATCATCCAAACATTATGTGTCTATACCAAAGTAACCAAACATAACTATTAGTGCTCTATAAATACCTATATCTAACTGCTGTGCTTTATTAGTAGGTTCGAAAGGTTATTCCTGGACAAACTGTCAGCCCATGAAAGGAAACAGCCAGAATTGACCAGAGTCCAAGACAACAGCTCCAGAGAGAGTGGACTGTTTTGCTTCTCATCCACCTGTGCCCCTTTCCTAAGCCTAGGGAACAATCTGCGGAAGAGGGGGTGTGGTAGAATGTAAGGGCTGCGATTGGGGTGAATGGTGAAACTACAGCAATATAGTCTGGACACTCATTTGATCAACTTGATTGAACATACAACCCCTCGCCCCCTGCTGGATGGTGGAAAAGTGGGGGTTTGGGCACAACAGCCTGTAAATTGGTTTCATATGAAGGATGCTTGTACTCATGGATCATCACTTATATCTAAAAAATAAAAAAAAAAAAACTGAGAGAAAGATGCAGGACAGTTATGGCAAAATGCATGATCTGGGATGGGGTGGGGGTAGGGAGGAAGGGAAAGGGAAATATGCCTGATCTGAATTGGAAAATGATGTATGAAATGTACAAAGCACCAATAAAAAAAATGTGGTATTAGCTAAATAAAAACAAAAAAATAAAAGACACATAAATCAAAAAAGAATAGAATAGAATAGAATAGAATAGAATAGAATAGAATAGAATAGAATAGAATAGAATAGAATAGAATAGAATAGAATGAATAATAGAATGTCCAGATACAGGGCCACACAACTACAGCAACCAGATTTTTTTTACAAAGATAGCCAAAATACACATTGGAAAAAAGAATCTTCAAAAAAATCGTGCTAGGAAAACTGGGTGTTTACAAGGTAGAAGAATGAAATTAGATCCTTATCTCTCACACTGAAAAAATTAAACTCCAAATGGATCAAAGACCTCAATGTTAAATCTGAAATTCTGGAGTAAAACATGGCGAGTGTAGTTCAAGACAATGGCATAAGTGATGGAAACCTCCCTACAAGTTGTTGATTAAGGTATACAAGAGACCCCCAAAACATTGTAAGTTATTGCCATTGAGTGTGGTTACCTTTCAGAACTCTAAGGTAAGAGCCTATTCCTGAATATATCACTCATTTTAGACACAGGACTTAGAGGAATGGAGCTGGTACTGACCTAGAAGCTTCCTCCCAGAGGTCTAGCTCTCATAATATATTGTAAAGTGCTTTGAAAGCTGCCAAGAGAGATAAGTGATCAGTACTTCTACCCATCTGTTAAGCCTGTGAACCACAATTATGACTGGCCAAACAAAATATCCCCAATGGTGCAAAAGTGACACTTATTTCTTGGTTGTAACCAACATCTGTCTAATTAAACTTAAGGTTCACTCAATATGAGGTGGTTTATGACTGGTATTATAAACCTAGCTCAATTACTCATGATTGGAGAGGTCATAAACTCTAGAGGAGAAATAACTAATACCATTTTCAATATACCTTCTAACTATATTCTAAACACTTACCCTTAAACCCTCAGATGAGTATAGCTCATCCCTTATCAAATAAGCTTCTTTTTATAGCAGACAGAAGCTACTATGGAGATCCATAACTGGTCAAAATGCAAAAAATAAAAACTATGGGATTCCCAGCACCAATTAGAACATCTATAACATAACCCCTCATCTAAGGCTCAGGGAACATGGCTACTAGAGGAGAAAGAATAGGTTTTCTTGTATGTTGTTGCCGACTTTTTCTTCTATCACCTTCAGAGGTTTGGGTTTCACATTGAGGCCTTTGATTCATTTGGAGTTGATTTTTGTACAGGGAAAGAGGAAGGGGTTTAACTTTGTTCTTCTACAAGTGGTGATCCAGTTTTGCCAACACCATTTGCTGAACATGCTGTCTTTCCTCCATTATGTCTTCTTGGCTCCCTTGTCAAATATGAGGTGGCTAAAATTGCATGTGCTCAAGTTTAGATCTTCAGTTTTATTCCTTTGGTCTCAAGGTCTGTTTTTGTGCCAGTACCAAGCTGTTTTTATGACTATAGCCCTGTAGTATAGTTCGAAGTCTGGTGTAGAGATGCCCCCGTATTGCTCTTTTCACAGAGTTGCTTTGGCTATTTGGGTCTTTTGTTTTTCCATATGAATTCAAGGATTTTTTTTCCAAGCCTGTAAAGAAACTCTTGGGGATTTTAATTGGGATTGCATTAAATCTGTATAAGAATTTGGGTAGAATGGACATTTTTACTATATTAATTTTCCCAATCCATGAGCATGGGAGGTTTTTCCATCTTTTGATGTCTTCTTCAATTTCCTTCTTCAGGGGCTTAAAATTTTTGTTTTAGAGATCTTTGGTGTCTTTGGTTAGGTTTGTTCCTAGGAATTTTACTGTTTTTAAGGTTACTGTGAGTGGGAAGGTCTCCTTGTATTCCTTCTTCAGCTGCTTGTTGTTGGTGTAAAGTAAAGCTACTGATTTTTCTAAGTTAATTTTGTATCCTACAACTTTACTGAAACTCTTAATTGTTTGTAGGAGTTTTCTGGTGGAGTTTTTATCATCCCTTATATCACCTGCAAAAAGAAATAGCTTGACTTCCTCTTTTCCAATTAGTACTCCTTTAATTTCCCTTTTTTGCCTTATTGCCCTAGCAAGTGTTTCAAGCACTATATTGAAGAGAAGTGTCAACAGGGGGCAGCCTTGCTGAGTTCCTATCTTTAAGGGGAATGCTTCTGTCTTTTCTCCATTTAGGATGATGTTGGCTGTGGGTTTCTTGTATATGGCTTTGATTACATTGAGGAATGATCCCTCCAATCCAATTCCCTCTAGAACATTAAGCATGAAGGGATGCTGGATTTTGTCAAAGGCTTTTTCTGTGTCAATTGAAATGATCGTGTGGTTTTTGTCTTTCAGTCCATTTATGTGTTTTATGATATTTATTGATTTTCGTATGTTGAACCATCCCTGCATTTCTGGTATGAATCCAACTTGGTCATGATGGATGATCTTTTTGATGTGGGTCTGTATGCAGTTTGCAAGTATTTTGTTGAGAATTTTTGCATCTGTGTTTATTAATGAGATGGGTCTATAGTTCTCTTTTTTGGTTGTATCTTTGCCTGGTTTTGGTATTAGAGTGATGCTGGCACCATACAAGGAATTTGGGAGATTTCCCTCTGCTTGTATCCTTCTGAACAGTTTGAGTAATAATTATTGTAAATCTTTTTGAAAAAAAGACTGGGTCCCCATCTGGGCCCAGGCTTTTTTTAGTCAGGATGTTTCTTATTACATTTTCAATTTCTTCATATATTATGGGTCTGTTTAAGCTGTCTGTCTCTTCTTGGTTAAGCTTTGGTGATTCCCAGGATTTCAGATATTCATCCATTTCTCTTAGGTTTTCAAACTTAGTAGAGTATAGGTTTTTGAAGTATTACCATATGATTGTCTGGATCTTTTTGTTGTCTGTTGTGATATTTCCCCTTTCATCATGAATTCTATTGATTTGGAGCTGCTCTTTCTTTCTTTTGGTTAACTGGGATAGAGGTCTATCTTGTTTATTCTTTCAAAGAACCAACTTTTTGCTCTTAGTTGTCCACCAGAAATATATGGGAATACCTTGTTACCAAGGACACAAGATGCTTAGAGGACAAGAAAATCAAGCTGTGGGGCTGGAGAGATGGCTCAGTGGTCAAGAGCACCAACTGTTCTTGCAGAGGACCTGTGTTCGATTCCCAGAACCCACATGGCAGCTAAGAACCATCTTTAACTCCAGTTTCAGTGGAATCCAACACCATCTTCTGACCTCTGCGGCATTGCATGACCTAGTGCACCAACCTGCATGCAGACAGTACACTCATACACATAAAAAAATAAAAAAGAAAAATGTTAAAAAATTTAAAAAAAGAAAAATCAAGCTGGAACTGAACTGGAGGTTTCTCCTTGCTATCTAGCTTCCAGAAGGAACTATGCAGCTGTTGGGGAAGAAAAAGCAACAACAATCTTACACAGATGTAAACTAGTGAGATCCAGTTAAAAAAAAAAAAACTGCCAGCCAAGTTCTGTACACTGGTTTAGTAGTGGTATGACTATAAAGGAATACAAAAGCACTTTCTGATTCGATTTTAAACTGACTCACCAGGAAGGAACTAATGTCTGACAATGTTAATCGGGTCAAGATCCAGTTGCTGAGGAGCCCATAAGCCCTATGGGGAGAGCTCTCTACTACTGTTCTTTTGCTATATGGGCATGTTGTCAATTTCCCTTCTAAACACTTATGCGTATAACCTATGGATTAGTGCTTCTCTCAGCCTTCATAAGAGAAGCTTTTTTATTTTTATTTTTAGGAAGAGATAGTTGATTCAGAGACTCATAACTGGACAAAGTGCTGAGAATAAGTAACTATTGGTTGTTCAGCACTAAATGGGGCATCTATATCAACCACTCCAAGTTCAGGGAACATCATGACAAATGTAAGAGACAGAAGACAAGAAAGAGTGCTGCAAAAGGCTGACTTCTAAACATGGCATGGCTGTTGTACTCAAACTCACAACTGTGGTTGCCTTCACAAGCCCTACATAAGACTGAGCCATCAACATTTCTTCATTAATTGGGTTTATTCCCTAAATGAGAAGCTATTGGCAAGTAATGTTTGCATGAGGAAGGGGTACCATTTTCCTAAGTGATGTAAAAGTCAATAACTTGCCCATTCTCCAGTAAATAACTCTACAACCATACTCAAAGAACACTAGAAAAACCTCAGGACGTCACACAAATACAAAAAAGAAGTTCCCAGGGCTGGAGAGATGGCCTAGTGGCTAAGCCATCCGCTCTTGCAGAGGACCCGGGTTCAATCCCCAGCACCCACATGGCTGCTGAGAACCATCTGTAACTCCAATTCCAGGAAAACTCCAGTTCCAGGGGAATCCGACACCCTCTTCTGACCTCCGCGGCATTGCACGACACGGTGCACAAACCTACCTACAGACAGTACATTCATACACATAAAAAATAAATAAATAAAATTAAAAAAAAAGAAGTTCCCTACAGGATTTTCTTCTGAGCATCTGAAAGATGAAAGTTTCCATCCACTAAGCAGGAGCCTGCAACTGTTACACATCTGGAATGGGACAAAGTTCATTTTCTAAAGTGCTAACTTGGGGGTCTGTATAAGGCATCTATTTTGGCAAGTTTGGTATCATAATGATAAGTAGATTGAATAAGAGGAATCTACCTTCTGGAGGTTCTAAGGGCTGGAAGTCCAAGGTCAAGATGCTATGAGAGTAAGGGTATAGGGAGGCATCTCTTCCTGGCTGGTTTTCTGTAGCTTCCTTGCTGTGTCCTTTCCTAGTCACACACTGAACATGTGGAGAACTTGAGAAAAACCTCTGTGCTATGTGACCTTCTTCAGATAAGGATTCCAGACCAAGGGGAATAAGAACCATCCTGATAACAGAGGGTGAACTCCCAAACTCCTTCTATGAATCCAGCATCACTCCGATACAACAAAGAAAACTATTGGCCCCTATCCTTAATGAACATAGATGCAAAGATACTCAACATAATACTCGCAAACCACTTACAGATGCACATCAAAAAGGTCATCTACCATGGTCAGGTAGGCTTTATTCCAGACATTCAGGCATGGTTCAGCATACATAAATCAACAAATGTCATAAAACATAAATATACTTGAAGACAAAAATCACATGGTCATATCAATAGATTTTTTAAAAAGGCCTTTGACAAAATCCAACATGCATTCATGTTAAAATTCCTAGAGGGAATGGGTCTAGAGGGTACCTCAATATCATTAAAGCTATATATAACAAACCCATAGCCAACATCATTCTAAATGGTGAAAACTGGAAGCGTTCCCATTAAAATTAGGAACCAGACAAGGTTGCCCTCTAGCTCCACTCCTTTTCAGTATAGTGCTTGAAACCCTCACAAGAGCAATAAGACAAGAGAGGAAATTAAAGGACTACTAATTGGAAATGAGGTCAAATTATCTCTATTTGCTGATGATATTATACATAAGAGATCCAGGAAATTCCACCAGAAAACTACTAGAAATGATTAATACTTTCAATAAAGTGGCAGGTTACAAAATCAACTTACAAAAATCAGTAGCATTTCTATATACAAACAACAAGCAATCAGAAAAAGCATACAAGGAAACTCTCCCAGTCACATTAACTTCAAAAAAATTAAATACTTAGGAATAAATCTAACCAAAAATATTAAAGTTCTCAACAATGAAAATTTCAAAAATGTAAAGAAAGAGATAGAGGAAGACATTAGAAGATGGAAAAATCTACCATGCTCATGAATTGGTAGAATCAATATTGTGAAAATATCATCTTACCAAAAGCAATCTATAGAATCAATGCAATGCCAATCCAAATACCCACAACAGTCTTCACAGAGCTACAAAAAGTCATCCAAAAATTCATATGGAATCACAAAAGACCCCAGATAGCCAAAATAATTTTGAGCAAAAAGAATAATGCAGGAGGCCTCACCATACCAGATCTTAGATTATATTACAGAACTGTAGTTATAAAAACAGCATGGGACTGGCACAAAAATAGACACATAGATTAATGGAACACAGTAGAAGACCCAAACATGAGTACATAAAATTTCAAGCATCTGATATTTGACAAAGGTGGCACGAATACACAATGGGAGGAAAACAGTATCTTTAACAAATGGTGCTGGCAGAACTCAATCACCACCTGAAGAAGAATGAAATTTGACTCTCCACGGATAAAAGTCAACTCCATGTGGATCAAAGACCTCAATATAAAATCTGAAACTCTCAAACTGCTAGAAGAATACATAGCAGAACCCTCAAAGATATAGGTGTAGGAAAGGAGTTTCTAAACTGGACATCAGCTGCTCAGGCATTCAGGCCAATAAATGAGACCTCATTAAGCTACAAAGATTTTGTCCAGTAAAAAAATAGGTGAAGAGGAAACCCATTTAGTGGGGAAAAAATCTTTACCAACTACACATCTCATAAAGGATTAATATCCAGAATATACAAAGAACTCAAAAACAAAGAGAGAAGAAAATAAAAACCCAATAAAAAGATGGGCTACAGACTTGAACAGAGAAATTCTCAAATGAAGAAATAAAAATAGCTAAGAAACATCTTAAAAACTGTTCAACATTCCTAGTAATTCAAGAAATGTAGCTAAAAACCACTTTAAGATTCTATCTTATCCCAATCAGGCTGGCTAAGATCATGAAAACAAAGGACACAAGATGTTGGCAAGGGTGTGGAGAAAAGGGAACACTCATTCCCTGTTGGTGGGAATGCAGACTAGTTCACCCACTATGGAAGGCAGTGTGGGGAGCTCTCAAAAAACTAACAATGAACCTATCATACAATACCACTGCTTGACATGTGCTTGACATGTACCCAAAGGACTCATCATACTGTAAAGATACCTGTACATCCACATTTGTTGCTGCTCTGTTCATAATAGTGAAAAAATGCAAACAACTTAAATGTCCCACAACTGATGAATAGATAATGAAAACGTGGTACATCCACACAATAGAGTATTACTCAGCAGTAAGAAAAGATAAAATCAGGAAATTCAGGTAAATGGATGGAACTAGAGTGTATTTCTGAGTGAAGCATAACAAAGGCAGAAAACCAGGCAATGTATATTCTTCCTCATTTGTGGATTGTAGTATCAATCCCCTTACTTGATATATCTTGATATAATACCAGGAGCCAAGAAATTGGAAAGGATACATGGAGATAAAGGCAAAGAAAAATCCTGAGACAGGAGGACAGTAAGGACTGTTACTAGGGAGGAGAAGGAAAGGGTTGGGGCTTGGGGACGGGAGGAGAGGGGAGGAGATAAACAGGGGACATGTGGGAGGTGGGGGAGATCAGGAGAGGGGTAGGGTGGGAGGTGGGGGAGGTCAAGAGAGGGGTAGGGTAGGGATGATGAAGGTGCTGGGACTAGAGGGGGAGGAAGGGGATGGGAAGGGAAGAAGAAAGAATAGAGATGATTGGACTTTGGGAGACTAGGGAAACTAGAGTGTAATGTGATGCCCCTGAGACCCCATGAGAAATTCATATGCACTGTCTGATCATTAGTGCACAGGTTGTGCAACCTGGCAGCTGTATGGCAGGGAACACAGTGTAAGACAGAAGATACCTCCCTTTGAATGGTAGGCAAGAGTGATCCAAGTGACTCTCAAAGCAAAGTAGCCTATCTCCAAAGCTCTTGATTATCTACCAGAAATAGAAAATAAGACTCAACTGCTCAAAACAGGACATGCTTCAGGGATAGGATTTAGATTAATGGAACAGGAACTGACCTGGAACCTTTCAACCTGAAGTTAAGCACTCATAGTGCTAGACAATGTGCACACTGTTAAGGGAGAAAATCAATCAGTGGTACAACCCAGCCCCAAAGCCTAACAACCATCATGAGCTGCCCAGAAAACTACTGATATTAGTTCAGTAGAGGCACTATTGTCTGGAGGATGGTCAACAATTATCTAATTGAACTTGAAACCCTCTCAATGTAAGTGAACCCATGAAAGCCATTGTAAACTCAGCCAAATCCACAGGGCTAGAGAGGACATAGAGCCTAGTAAATAGCCTGTTGGTGTCTTATCTCTAGACAAATGAAATTTCTTAACATACATTAACTATGGAATCTTATATTTACAGACAAGCATATTATAAGCCACTCATCAAAAAGGCTACTCTTTCTAACAGATGGAGGCCACTGCAGAATCCCACAACTGGTCAGATACAGAACATATACATCTGAAAAATCCCCATTCCTAGGAGACCTGTGTCTCCTACAATTGAACCTCTACACACAGAATGAAGGCAGAAAGAAAACAAGTGGATCCCTCAGTTCTTACCAGTAAAGCTTCTTTACACAATGGAATGTGATACAAATGGAAGGCCACAACTAGTCAAGCTTCAAAGAATGGGAGCCTTCAGAGTGTATATCCCTGGATAGGGCCCCTATATTAAGCCTCACCTACCCATGGCTCAGAGATAATTGTGGAAGAGGAGGGGCAGAAATATTGTAAGAGCCAGGGTTGCTACATGAATGTAGAGAAGCAATGACTTACAATCGACTGTAAGCCTTTTTGGCAATGTCATCATCAGGCATGTGACCCATGCCAACTGGGAAAAGGTCTCAAAGTGGAGCAAAAGAAATGGGCGTGGGTCTGACCCTGGACTGAGAACTACAAGAGACTGAGTACTATTGGGTAACAAAGAGTATGTCTTACCTAGGACTCCTAGATATGCTGAGTAGACTCCAGCAGATCTATTTACAAAGAAGGACCTCTGGGTTTGGGAGCTTGACTGGATAGGTCTTAGCTTAGATATTGCAATGCATGAGTTCTGATGGGAAGGGGACTGTGTTTGATTGGGAATCATTGAATGAGTTGTACAAATGCTCAATAAAAAATGTACCAGTGATACATAAAAGTCAAACAATGGAGGAACACTCAATGTTCATCAGCAGATCAAACAAAGGTTGTGGAGTCATAGAATACAAAATCATTGAGCTATGAAAGTAAATGAATTACTGACAGAGGATACAACAGATATGAACCTGGAAAACATACAAAAGGAAAGAAGCTAGACCCCAAAATACATATTGGGTTATTCTACTTATATGGGAAAATAAAAATTAAAATGGGCAAATTTATAGTCAGAAAGCAGATTAGAGTTTCCAAGAAATGAAGATAGTTCAGAGATGGGAACTGACTTCCTAAAAGGACTAGGTTCATCTGAGTCAATGAAGACTTTCTAGAACTAGATTGTTGTGATCACTGTACAACATTTTGGCTGTACTAAATTCCACTGGCTGGAACACTTTTAAATAGTTACAATGATAACTTTATATGTTTTGTATATTTCACCAAAATAAAAATAAGCATATCCTTTTAATAAAGAGGTTAGCTCATGCCTGAGGTCCACACAAATAATAAAAATCCTTGGATTGTAGAAGAAAAAGCCCACAGCATCATGAGCTGAAAATAGTATAATGAACAATTTTTTTCAGACTATATTCCCCACGACATGACAAATTCTTCAACAAAGATACCTGCTCTGTAAATAAATTTGAGAATTTACAAACCCAAAATAATCTCTGGTTCATGAAAAGAAAAGGAGTACAAAGAAACTTCAATTATACAACAGGAAAAAAAAAATTCCCACAGCTTACCCTTACCACTCCAGAGTTTCATTCCCCTAGCATCACTCTTTATCTCCCTCCCAAACACTCTAGGGAATAAAGTAGATTAAAAAAAAAGAGTGTGTGGGCTTTATGTAGCACTTCGGCTTTGGAGGATCAGCTTATATTTCTATTCCAGAAAACTAGGAGCCATCCCTACTCCTTTGATTACTAATTTTCTCAGAAAAAAAATAAATACATTTTTATTTAAATATGTTCTTGTTTAAACACTTAAGAATGTGTCCTTCAGACATGTGCTCAACAGAAATTCGCATGCCTACCTGCCACCACTGGCTTAGAGACTTCCATTGTATGGAAGACATTAAACCCCTTTGGCTGATCTGTTTTTAATGATATGTGAGCCAAATTGATGAATGTTGCTAATCCTTGAAAAGAATATATTTTCATCTTAAAACATTTTAACTATCATAAAGGGAGATGCTGCTACTAGATCACCACCAGTAAGTGACCTTCTTGGGTTGTTTTATTTGGTTTTCTTAGTAATTCCAGTTAGAGCTGTTTGTAAGTTCAAATGATCTGCTTTTGCTCCCTGTGGCCTGTTTATACACATTGCCTGAACTTGCTCAGGACTGCATAGCTAACATGGGTAAAGTATCATGACTCATGACATTCATGTAACAGTCACCTGCCTTCTTTCTGCATCAAAATGGACAGCACTTGGCACAGGGTCACATGTCAGGCAGCAGTTCGTGAGAATGGGTGAAACTGTGGAAGAGCACATCTCTTCCTTTCTTAGAACACTGTTTTTGTTCTAATAATTAGTGTATCTTGGGGTAGCTCTGGCACTCTGCAGCAGCTCTGAGGCTTTGGGTTTGCCACTGCTCATTTCTAGAATTAGGTCACCTCTTCAGAAATCTCACTTTTTCCTATTGTCTCAAAAATAAGTTGCGTGTCCCCATCATTGGTGGCATTTGTAGCATTACACAATGTGTGCATGTTACAAATTGAGTCCTTACAACTCCTATCTCTCCACAGAAGGGACATTTAAGCCCATAGGTGAAAGAGTAGTCACCATCTTAGCCTCATTTTTTTAATTCCTGTTTACTGACTATGGAAAAATCACTCAGTTATGGCATGACTCAGTAGCAGATAACTACCCCAGTTCACCTCTTTTTACCCTCATTGTCATTACAAAACCACACATATTGTAGAGGCTACGAGGGCCTTGACAACTGGAACATTGAGTCTCCACTGATTTACCTTGCACCATGGAATTTCCCAAATGTCTTCTGTTCTCTGAACTCTACTATCACATTTCTTTAATTCTTATCTGATTGATGCCAATGATTTGTATAAATTTATGAGGTACTCTGCGATGTTCTCATTCATATATGAAATTAATGGAGCTCCATTAGGAGAAATTAGTGTACCTATCACCTGGAATTTTTGTCGTTTTATGGTAAGTCCTTTCAAACTCATCTCTTTAATTACCGTGTGATATATAATAGTGTATTGCTAATAATATTCATGCTGCTGGGCCTAGGACACCAGCGCCTAACATCCTACACAATGATAAATTTGTCTCTTTCCCTGCTCTACTTATCCACCCTGGTAACCATTTTCCTGCTTTCATCTTCTATGAGATCAGTTCATTCATGTTCCACTTGTGAGTGAAATGAAGTGACTTTAAAACAATGTGAATGTGAATATGTTTTCACATTTCTTTGGGTTAATCAACTTCTAGTTATAAGAATAGAAAAATTTTAGCCAGGCGTGGTGGTGCACGCCTTTAATCCTAGCACTTGGGAGGCAGAGGCAGGCGGATCTTTGTGAGTTCAAGGCCAGCCTGGTCTACAGAGTGAGTTCCAGGACAGCTGGGCTACAGGGAGACCCTGTCTTGAAAAGACAAAAAAAAAAAAAAGAAAAATTTCACTATAGGATTGTAAGAGAGGTTGAATTTATACCTCTTTTCTCCAAATCTAGGTAAGATCTAAGGGTAATAAAGTATTTCTTATTTTAAAATATAGACTGGAAATTAATGGCTTTATAAAGAAGGAATCTGGAGGATTTTTGAAATATCTGAAACAGAGTAAGTGTCCAGTTTCTACTATATTATCTTCTGGGTTGGGGTATATGAAATGATGGAATGCTTGCTATAGTGTAGAATGCCCTGGGTTTAATCTCAGCAATGGAAAGAAATAATCCACTGTACAATCTTCTGGCTTTTTTACTATCCACTCCAAGTCATGACTTGTTTTATTCCATCTGAGAGAGTCCAAGATGCTCTGTCCCCTTCTAGCTGACTCTGAAACCTCCTTCAACCCTCTTTCCTATAAATTCATGCTATGCGTACTTCAACCTCACTTTATACCACTTCAGCAGCCTCTATCACAGCTAGACAGCATTATAAGAACTTTTTTCACAGGGAGTTAACTATTGCTCTGTAATTACTCCACAAGTTCTGTGCATGAAACAATGGGTTAGGCAGGGGGAATGTATAAGTAACCAAACTACAGAGGAAATTTTGACTCTAGAATTTGTAACTCATTAAATGAGACAGATCACAACACAATACATAAAAGTAATGTGATATGCATGAAGGAAAATGTTACAATGAAACCTATGATCCTGCATAATATAATTATATTTATATTATAATCATAATAATGATTACTATCCCTTAATTTCAAAAATAGATGTAAGTACTAGGAATGAAAATTAACCAAAACCAGGGATGAGAGAGAAGGGATCTGTTCTAGTTTGTCTTCCATTGCTGTGACAAAACACTCTGACTGACACCAACTTGGGGAGGAAGCAGCTTACATCTCCTGGGTCACAGTTCATCATGCAGGGAGCCCAAGGCAGGAAATCAGGGCAGGAACCTGGAGGCAGGAGCTGAAGCACAAGCCATGGAGGAATGTTGTTCACTGGCTTGCTCCCCTGGCTCATGCCCAGCCCGCCTTCTTATATAGTACACAACAACCTGCCCAGGGTGACACCACCCATAGTGGGCTGGGCCCTCCCACATTGATCGACCATCAAGACAATACTCCACAGATGTGGCCATAGGCCAGTCCAATGGAGCCAATTCCCCAACTGAGGCTCCCTCAACGCAGGTGTGTCAAGTTGACATCAAAGCTATCCAGCACAACTGACCCCTTGTCAACTTGATACACAAAACACATTACTATTAAACCACCACCTTTCCAGTTCTTATCCCCAAAGTATGACGTTAACATTAATCACAACCTAAGACAGTATAACCTTAAAAGCCCCACAGTCCTTAAAATGTCCAAATGCTTAAAAGTTCAGTCTATTAAAAGTCTCTTAACTGTGGGCTGCTGTAAAATCCAAAAGAAGTACTGTCTTATTTCAAAGGGAAGATTCAGGTACTCTCAAACAAAACCTAAGTCCAGCAAAGTAGCTCAAGGCTGGACACCTGGGATTCACTCACAATCTTCTAGGCTCCAAAGGGTTTCAGCAGCTCCCCCTCTCCGACTCTGCGGTCCGTGGCACACACAGCTCATCTCGCAGGCCCAGGCCGACTCCATTCCACACCTGCAGCTGCTCTTGGTGGTCATCCCACGGTCCTGGCATCTCCAAAAAGCTGGGGTCGCCACTGAAACTGAGGCAGCACTCTCACCAATGGTCTCTTCTGAGCTCTCCTGGTGCAAAGCCTCAGCTTCTCTCCATGACCCCTGCAATCCTGGGGTCTTCACTGCAACCGAGGTGCACTTCCACCAATGGTCTTTCCTGAACTCTCACAGTGCCAAGCCTTGGCTGCTTTCTCTGACCCCCCTCAAATATCAACACCGCAACCATATAGGAGACTCTTACATGTTACCAAGTCGTCCTTCTGGCTTGAGATGGAGACTCAGGCCCCTTCTGGATCATAGCTTCTGTGTGCTGACCCTGAAGAAATTCTTCCCAGATTTCACCACAATGATGCTGGTCTCTTGTTACTTACAGCTGATTCTTCAGCCCCAGCTAACCAGCATCAATTGTCCCAGAACAACAAAGATTTCCCTTCAGGTTCTGGTCTCTTGTTACTTACAGCTGATTCTTCAGCCCCAGCTGACCAGAACCCACAGATTACAGTCCTGATGATCTCTGTTCCCCTTTGAAACTAGAAACTTCACAAGCCAGGCCTCCATCTTCTACAACTCCTTCAGCAAAACTGCTCCAAGCTCCACAGCAACAATCTTTAGGCATGGTACCAATTTCTGTTCTAGTTTGTCTTCCATTGCTGTGACAAAACACTCTGACTGACACCAACTTGGAGAGGAAAGGGTTTATTCAGCTTACATCTCCTGGGTCACAGTTCATCACTCAGGGAGCCCAACGCAGGAACTCAGGGCAGGAACATGGAGGCAGGAGCTGAAGCACAAGCCATGGAGGAATGCTGTTCACTGGCTTGCTCCCCTGGCTCATGCCCAGGCTGCCTTCTTATATAGTACACAACAACCTGCCCAGGGTGGCACCACCCATAGTGGGCTGGGCCCTCCCACATTGCTCAATCATCAAGACAGTACTCCACAGATGTGGCCACAGGCCAGTCCAATGGAGCCAATTCCCCAACTGAGGCTCCCTCAACCCAGGTGTGTCAAGTTGACACTAAAGCTATCCAGCACAGGATCTGAGTTGGTTTTGATGCTATAGAACATGGTGGTATATAACTAACCTTAACAGATTCCTTGAGTGTGGCTGCCTTGGGGAAGCTATGGTATGTATAGTTCACAGCATCTGCAAGTTTTGGGCTAAGATATTAAAGTATTAGGCAGCAGAATGATAGGTTAATAATGTCTTAATATAATACTCTGGTTACTTTCTTCAGAGTACTTGGAGGGAAAGTAATAGGAGATCACAGAGGTAGCTTAGAATAATGGATCAGAATTCATGGTGACTAATGATGGCAAGATGACTGGCTAGTTATATTCACTGACAAAGCAGAAATTTGCTGATAATTGTATGTTTTAAGAGCACACAGTTGTAATGCCTTTACCTTCTATCCAACCATCACATCACCACTCAACATTTAGCCAGACTCCAGACACTGCCATTAGTAGTAACAGTTCAATAAGATAGTCAGTGCTAGGGATTATGTGAGAAGGTGCATGTTCCTTAGGAAATGCAAGTTCTCAATTTTTTCATTTCTTTCCAAATTGGCCATGAGAAACATCTGAGAGAACTGTGATACAGATCACCTTTCCTGGTAGCATAATCACCTCATATTTTAGGTCTTGTGTTCCGCCATCACAGGTGGTCTTTCTGGTCTACTGCTACTGGATATGATGGAAAAAACTAATGGAAGTTCTCCACATGTGTTTGTGCTCCTGGGCTTTTCAGCACGGCCCTTGCTGGAACCTGTCCTCTTCATAGTGGTCTTGGGATTTTACATAGTGTCTATCTTGGGCAATGGCATCATCATCTTGGTCTCCTCTAAGGATGTTCATCTGCACACACCTATGTACTTCTTTCTTGCCAACCTCTCTTTCCTGGACATTAGCTTTACCACAAGCATTGTTCCACAATTCCTGGTCAATCTCTGGGGACCACAGAAAACCATAAGCTATGAAGGCTGTGTGGTCCAGTTCTACATATCCCATTGGCTGGGGGCGACTGAGTGTGTCCTACTAGCTGTCATGTCTTATGATAGATATGCTGCCATCTGCAGGCCCCTCCACTACAACGTCATTATGCACCCACAGCTTTGCCTGGGCCTGGCCTTAGCCTCATGGCTTGGGGGTCTGACTACCAGCATGGTGGGCTCTACACTCACCATGCTCTTACCACTGTGTGGGAATAATCAAATTGACCACTTCTTCTGTGAGATGCCCCTTATCATGCAACTGGCCTGTGTGGACACCAGCCTCAATGAGGTGGAGATGTACCTTGCCAGTTTTATCTTTGTTTTCTTGCCACTGGGTCTCATCCTACTCTCATATGGACATATTACTCAGGCTGTGTTGAAGATAAGGTCAGCAGAAGGGCGAAGGAAGGCTTTCAACACTTGCTCTTCCCACGTGGCAGTCGTGTCTCTATTCTATGGGAGCATTATCTTCATGTATCTCCAGCCTGCTAAGAGCAACTCTCATGAACAGGGAAAATTTATAGCACTCTTCTACACTGTGGTCACCCCCATGCTGAACCCCTTGATCTACACCTTGAGGAACAAGGATATGAAGAATGCACTTAAGCACATCATTTTAACAAACTGCTGTGGCTTCACAGTAAAACACAGACAAATCTAAAGACTGCAGTCATTTCTGGGGAGGAAAGATGAGTTTAGACATGTCACAGTTGATTATATAGGTCAGGTTGTTGGAATGTCATTTCTGTTCTAATATCATTTGAGTTCAAGGTAAGTGGAAATCTGAAAAGGTTGTTTCTGCATACTTTTTCAGACAAAATATTTTCTTTTCCATTGATCATAAAAGTATTATTTATTGTGTTTATTTCATAAATTATATGTATATTATATATACCATCATTGTGCTTTGCTTATTTTGTTACTTATGTATGTTATATACATGATAATTGTATCATTTTATTAATTGTTAATGTTTGCCTCTGAGGGTGCCTAATCTGTATGAAGAATCTTCTGTATTTTCCTTACATTTGTGATGAGTCAATGAAGAGTATACAAAGTTAAATGACTACAGGTCCATTAAGGGTTTATACTGAGACTTAGGTCTTGTTCTCTCTATCTACAGGTGTTCATGCAACCTTACCCATCATATCTCATGGTATAATTAGAATTACACACTTGGTATTGGTTTCATTTCTTGGCACTGAACTCCTAATGTTTGTGCAGTGGCAGGAGTGATGGAGTATGCAGATATGGTGTGTGCTTATGGGTATATATACAGGTGCACATGCCTATGAGTACATGGAAGCCAGAGGAGGAAATCAAATGCCTTGCTTTATCACTTTCTACCTTAGTCCAAGAAGACAGAGTCTCTCACTAAACCCTGAGCTAAACTGGTGGCTAGCAAGCCCCAGAAATCTTCCTCTCTCTGCTCCCCACACACATATCATCTGAGTAGCAGGAGTATATGGGATAATATCTGGCTTTCTGCCTGTGTTTTTGTGGATTTGAATGTGTATTCTCAAGTTTATACAGCAAGCACTCTAACA
The DNA here is from genome assembly GCA_009823505.1 of Rhizomys pruinosus. Taxonomy (NCBI): domain Eukaryota; kingdom Metazoa; phylum Chordata; class Mammalia; order Rodentia; family Spalacidae; genus Rhizomys; species Rhizomys pruinosus. The sequence continues at coordinate 313,552 of VZQC01005718.1, forward strand.
CATGAAGCCATCTTCCACTTTCTTGGAGTGTCTTTCCCACCCCTTTCCACCAGTTTATGCTGAGAAGGTGAGTCTTGGTGGAGCCCTAGGTAGCATCAGCAAGGGATCTAACCATACAGACCAATCATGAATTACAGGAAGACCTCTTAGTATCTCCCCACAGATTTCCTGAGAGGAGAGAGAAGCTGTAGATTGAATCCTCACAGTGCCCAACACTCAATCAAGCCTACCTATTAAATGCAACCTTGGCAAAATCCCCAAATTATGGAGTAAGAGAGTTCTGCTTTTGAAGAGGTTTCCATTTTTATTTAAATTACCAATGGATCAAAGAACTTCGGTTTTAGATATTAATGATAACCTTGTTAGAATTTTTTCCCATGGAAATTATTTTTTATAATTCAGTAATTTAATGTTTTCCTTTTCATTACCCACTTTGGGCAGTGTTAGGGTATCTGTTATCTTTAAAATAATAAATCTTACTCAAGATTTTTTTATGTATGTATAAATATTTTGGTGTGCTACACAAGCTTTTTCAAATTACCAGTAATTTGTCTTGTTTTTAAAGAACAGGCTAGTACTTAGTGTCTACTAGAGGACACACAGATGGAAGCTCACCTGTACAGAAGGGCTGGGCAGATGCATTTCTTTTCCCACCTGTGAATGTGTAAGACAAAACCATTGTCTCTGAGGGACTTAACATCAGAGGCAGAGCAGGTGTCTGTGCTCACCTGATAGAGCTGGAACTGGAGAAACATCTTGTGGAAGCAGTTCGAGCTGCTGGTGCAATGTACAGTTGTTAATTATCTGTAAATGAAGCTGTTTGTGGCAATTTAATACCATTCTCTTGTAAAGTGAATAAATGTTCATCTTTAAACCCCCCCCTCAAAAAAAAGAAAGTTCTATGTTCAACACATTCAAGTACCTGGAGAGACGTGCATCCCAAACTCCCCGGAGGTAAAATTTCTTGTACTCTGATAGTCCTGTCTTCCAGGACCAGTCCTCCTCCTCTTTCTCTGATTATTTGTGTTCTTAAGTGTCTTCCTGTGTTCATGAAACATGCTTCAAAACCACCCAGTCTGCCAAGAATCCCTGGCAGCTAGGAGACAATTGATCCCATGTGCAGTGGAAAACCCAGTCTTCAAATTACTCTCTGGACTAGGAAAATCTTGGCAGAGGAGATAGACATTGTCACAAAGTAATGGGCTATAGAGATCTAGTGTTAGAGAATTGGCTGTTGATATGGAGAACCTTGTATGTTTGGCATCAGAAATGTTATGCGTTAGACATTTCTTCAAGAAAAGCCATCTAAAGACATGGAGTCTCAAGAGTACTCCCAACCTAATTATCTATAATCACATGAATGGATAATGAAAATCTAGTACATACAGAAAATGGGATATTATTCAACTAATAAAGAAAAATTAAATTGTAAAATTCCCAGGAAAATGGATAGACCTAGAATATATAATATTAAGCAGGCTCACCCAACCTCATAAAGTAAAAAAACTGTATGTTTTCCTTAATATATAGATCCTAGCCTATAATGTGTGTGTGTATATATATATATATATATATATATATATACATATGTAAACAAATGCTTGTGTGAGTAAACTATATACTTTTGAGACAATTCATAAAAAGATTTATTTAAGAATTTTCAACAATACCAACTCTTTTATAAAAAAAAAATCATCCAAGTATAAGACATAAAACTGCAGCAAACAGTAACAACAAAACAAAAAACACACTTTTTCCAAGTGGGTAAATATGAAACATGCATGCAATGTCTGTCTAATCATGTCCAATTCCCACTGCACTAATGGTCAATGAAATAAAAAAGGAAGCTGAACTCTCAGAATCACTGCCCCAAAGTCACAATGCTTATTGAACTGCTGTGGAATGCAGAAATGGTTCCTTCTGCAATAAATATGTTTTATATCCATCCAACACAATCCATATGCTTCAGTCTTCTTTCTCCAGCAGATACCTGAAATCGTACACAGAACTTTTTAGCTATGGAGAAAGGGAAATCCATGTTAGTTTTGCCATCACATCTAGACCTTAACAGCTACAGCCACAGTAAGTGCTAGTTAACATGAAAAGGACATTGCATTTCATATGTATGCATAAAGGAAAAACATAGCCTATGTAGAGCTTGGTACTGTGTAAACCATAATTTTTTTCTTTTTTCTTTTTGGTCTTTTTGAGACAGGGTCTCCCTGTAGCCCCAGCTGTCCTGGAACTCACTCTGTAAACCAGGCTGGCCTTGAACTCACAAAGATCCGCCTGCCTCTGCCTCCCAAGTGCTAAGATTAAAGGCATGTGCCACCACGCCTGGCTATAAGCTATAATTTTTTAAGAATGGAGAACAGCAAAGGTTAATTTGTTCTTAAGTCCTTTGAATCCTCCATCAAGATATAATACATTTTAATGCAAAATAAGTCCTTGGGTGGGTAGTATCCACATGTGAATACATAACGGGCTGTTACATTAAAGGGAAATATACATTTTAAATTATTTTTTATTCTATGAATACTTCTGTATGCTGTACATTTTGTAAATACTGATAAACTTATTTATTTTTATATAGCAACTTTATTCGTGTTTCAATGTACCTTTAAAGAGGACATTGATTGGGGCTGGAGAGATAGCCTAGCGGTTAAGAGCACTGACTGCTCTTGCAAAGGACCTGGGTTCGATCTCCAACACCCACATGGAGACTAAGAACCGTCTGTAACTCCAATTCCAGGAGAACTCCAGTTCCAGGGGAATCCGAGACCCTCTTCTGACCTCTGCGGCATTGCACGACACGGGTGCACAAACCTACATGCAGACAGTATGTTCATACACATACAAAAATAAATAAAATGAAAAAAAGAGGACATTGTTTCTCATACATCTTAGAACTTAGTAAAATAGAGATATAAACTTCAAGCTATATCTATAGTAGCATCAGGCAATGTGGTATTATATTTATTTTTTAAAAAAGGAAAAAATTGCCCAACTTGACTGACATACAAGGATTTGGTGCTAGGAACCACAAATGAGGGACATCATATGTCATTTGTTCTTTGGGACTGTGTTACTTCACTTAGCATAATGGCTTCTATTCCCATCCATTTACCTGCAAATTTCATGATGTCGTCTGTGTGCTACAGGTTTTTGTAAATGCTAACAAACATTTTAAAATAAAAAAGAGTACAAATTTGAGTTGAATTGTCAGTCCTTAGAGATCTCATCAATAGGAGATCTCCTGAGGCCAGCAGAAGGAAGAGCAGGAAAGCAGGTAGGGACTGGGTGCCTCAGCAAGGCTGATTGTTGATCCATTAATCCAGCTGTCTTTGGCTTGATTGGCTTTTGTGGCTGTGGGGGCAGAGTTATCCTCCTAGCTGGTGTTAAAGGTGGGGTTGTGTGACTCTTGAGATCTGGGATCTCCTGAGGCCAGCAGAAGGAAGAGCAGGAAAGCAGGTAGGGACTGGGTGCCTCAGCAAGGCTGATCATTGATCCTTTAATCCAGCTGTCTTTGGCTTGATTGGCTTTTGTGGCTGTGGGGGCAGAGTTATCCTCCCAGCTGGTATTAAAGGTGGGGTTGTGTGACTCTTGAGATCTGAGATCTCCTGAGGCCAGCGGAAGGTACCAGGGCACAGGTTGAAGAGCTGCCCCCCCCATGCCAACTGGGATTACGAAGGCATCTGAAGGAGGCAAGCAAAGTAAGCCTTCAACACAGTGAAGAGGCATTTAGGACTCACATTGGAATACAGGCAAGGAGAATCCCATATGCCAGGATCATGAAGAAGAGACAAGACTGGAAAGGGGCTGGATAAACCCATGCCAAGCTCTACCAACCCTATGGAAGACTCCTGCAGTGCATCCCCATGCCCCAGGACACAGATATCAGAAACACAATTGGGAACAAATTTAAAGAACTACAAGATTATAAAGAACAAATCAAAGAACTAAGAAAAGAGAATGAAGAACTCAAGAAGGACCTACAGAGAGAGAATGACAAACTCAGGAAGGAAGTAGAAACACTGAAAAGATCCCAAACTGAAAAAGATAAGGAAACCAACCAGCAAGGCAAAGAGCTACAAGAAGAGATTGAGAAGCTCCAAAAAGAAGTAGAAATACGGGCTGGAGAGATAGCCTAGCGGTTAAGAGCACCGACGCTCTTGCAGAGGACCTGGGTTCGATCCCCAGCACCCACATGGCGGCTAAGAACCGTCTGTAACTCCAATTCCAGGAGAACTCCAGTTCCAGAGGAATCTGAGACCCTCTTCTGACCTCCGCGGCATTGCACGACACGGGTGCACAGACCTGCATGCACAATGCAAACCAATACATATAGCACATACAAAAAATAAAGATAAATAAAAGCAAATAAATAATAAATAAATAAAAGAAGTAGAAGAAATACTAACAGCAAATTCAGAACAAAGGAATGAATAAGGTGAAATAAAAACATTCATCCAATGCAAGAGGAAAGTAGTAATGGAAAAGCGAGCTCGCAGGAACCAGAAATGGAAAGAAACAGAACAAAAGAATATCAACCGAAATAAAAAAAAAAAAAAACACAGAAAACAAAACCCAAGGAAAGATTATGAAAACTTTAGACAACACACAAAAGGTGGAATAAACAGAGAACTCTGGGAACTGAGATTGAAAAGAAAATCAACCTCCAGACGAATCATAAGGATTAGAGGAAGGAAGAGGAATCCCAAAAGAGAATGGTAATTTGATCAAGAGGTTCGAAACAGGATAATTGTATTCGAAAACGGTGTTTCCATCCAAACTAAATAAAGGGACCAAAACCCAATACACAACACAAAAGAAGCACACAGATAGAAACTTCGCAAACAGACAAGATCAGAAAAGAAATTCTATGCCATACACATAGTTAAAATGGCTCAGACACCAAAACAAACACAAAAATCATCTTACAAGCCACAAGAGAAAAAACACAAGAGTGAGCGCTATAAGAGAGAACCTATCAGAAGTTAAACTGACATTTACTCGAATGCAAACTATGAAACAGTGAGAAAGGAACCTGGAGAGGGAAACAACAATGCATTCCCAGTTGGTTAAGGACGACTGATAGCCAACCCAGGTGTACATAGACCCAGCAAAAAATAGTTCAAAGTATATTCAGTAATGAAGCGTAGAGAACGACGAAAACTTTCAACATGACAAAAACAAGTTAAAAGAAGAGTCATGTCTGGGGCTGGAGAGATGGGGGCCTAGTGGGTTGGAGAACGCGCCGTATGTTAGTCCGTCTCTTGCAGAGGACCTACGGGTTCAATCCCAAGCACCCACATGGCGGGCCAAAGAACCGTCTGAAACTCCAATTCCAGGAGAACTAGTTCCAGGGGAATCCGAGACCCTCTTCTGACCTCCACGGCATTGCACGACACGGGCACAAACCTGCATGCAGACAGTACAATGCATACACATTACAAAATAAATAAATAAAATAAAATTTTAAAAAAAAAAAAAGAAAAAAAAAAGAATCAATGTCTGGAAAACCACCCTTCAGAGAATACTTGAAGCAATTCAAAGAACAGAAGAAAGGAGCAACCAACCCCAGGCACCTAGAAAGAGAAATTAATAAAAGCATAACTGCAAAAGTAAAACAAAACCCAAACCACAGATGGATAATAAGGCAAAAGGAAGCAACACAAACCTATCACCTCATAACCTTAAATATTAATGGACTAATTCCCCAATCAAAAGACATAGACTGGGAGATTGGAAAGAAACAGAATCCATGCCATATTCTTTCTATCAAGAAAACATATCTTACCTTCAGACAGGCACCAACCTTAAAGTGAAAGGATGGAAAAAATAATTCCAAGCAAATGGTACCAAAAGAAGAGCAGGTGTTGCTATTTAATATCAGACAAAATAGACTTCAAGTAAAAGAAATCAGAGAGATAAAGAAGGGCCAGTACATTTTTATCAAGGAACAATTCACCAAGAAGAAACTGTCACAATTGATGAAATATATATGCCAGCAATTCTGGTGCACCAAACTTTTTAAATAAGACAATTCAGCAACACCACATGTCACCCTAGCCCCAGTACACAATAGTAGGAGATTCAGTATACCCCACGAGAGTCTTTGGATAGGTCAAAAGGACAAAGGATAAACAGAGAGACATCTGAACTGAACAATGTGATACACAAAGTGACCTCATAGACCTCCACCAAACATTCCATCCTAATACGAAAGAATAACTTCTACTAGGCACCCAATGGAACATTCTCAAAATCGACCACATACTGGGAACAGAGAAGAACCCTCCAAAAATACAAAAAGATTGAAATAATTTCATGGATTCTATCAGACCACAGTGCAATTAAAGCTCAACATCAACACCAGGAAACTAAGTCCTCCTGCCTACAAGAACCAATGGAGAACTAAACAACACACTCTTGAATAATAATGGGTCAAGGAAGAGATAAAGAAAGAATAAAAGCATTCCTGCGAACTGAATGACATGACAATACAACACAACAAAACCTATGGATACCTTAAAAGCAGTCCTAAGAGGGAAGTTTATAGCCCTGGGTGTCCTACATTAGAAAAGCAGAAAGAGCACAGGGAATGATACTAACACTACAGCAAAAGAACTTGAGAGGCAACAACAGATGCAACAACAGGAAGACATAACAGGAAGAAAATAACAAAATCAGAGCAGAAATCAATGAAATAGAAACAAAGAAAACAATACTAAAAATCAAGAATCCAAAAGTTGGCTCGCTTAAAGAAGAACTAAGATAGACAACGCTTATCCAAGTTAACCAAAGAAAGAAGGAACAACTCTAAATCAAATACAAATCCATGATGAAAAGGGAATATCACAATAACAAAGAAAAGATCCGAAAAATCATATAGGAATATTACAAGAAAACCTAATACTCTAACCAAGTTTGAAAACCTAGAAAATAAATGATGAATATCTGAAATCCTGGAATCGCCAAGGCTCAACCAAGAAGAAATCAGCAGCTCTTAAACAGACCCATAAACATATGAAGAAACTAAAGGATGTAGTCAAGAAACCTCCCAACTAAAAAAAGCCAGGCCCAGATGGTGTTTCACGGCAGAAATTCTATAAAACATTTCAAAAAAGTACCTACAACCATTATTACTGAAACTATAGAAGGATCAATAGAGGGAATTCTCCCAAATTCCTTCTATGAAGCCAGCATCATCTAATTACCAAAACCAGGCAAAGATATAACCAAAAGGAGAATATAGACCCACCTCTCCTAATGAACACAGATGCAAAATTCTAAACAGGATACGCGGCAAATCACATACGAGCCCACATCAAGAAGATCATCCATCATGACCAAGTTGGGTTCAATACCAGAGATGCAGGATGTCTTCAACATACAAAAATCAATAAACATTGCCAAACACATAAATGGAATCAAAGACAAAAACCACACCATCAAACTCAATTGATGAAAAAGGCCTTTGACAAATCCAGCATCGCTCTCTGCTTAAAGTCCTAGAAGGAATTGGATTGGAGGGATCATTCTTCAATGTAATCAAAGCCATATACAGGAAACCCACAGCCAATATCATCCTAAACAGGGAAATGACAGAAACATTCCCTTTAAAAGGTAGGAAACTCAGCAAGGCTGCCCCCTGTCATCACTCCTCTCAATATAGGCGCTTGAAACACTTGCTAGAGCAAAAGGCAAGAAAAGGAATATTAAAGGAGTACTAACTGGAAAAAGGAAGTCAAGCTATCACTATTTGCTTATGATATGATTGTTTACTTAAGGGATGCTAAAAACTCCACCAGAAACCCTAGAAATTACTAACAGCTTCAGCAAAGTGGCAGGATACAAAATTAACCTAAAAAATAAATGGCCTTTTCTTACACAAACAACAAGCAACTGGAGAAAGAATTCAAAGAGACCTTCCCACTCACAATAGCCTCAAAAAAAAAAATACCTAGGAACAAACCTAACCAAAGACACCAAGGAATCTCTACAACAAAAATTTTTTTTTAAACCTTTAAAGAAATTCAAGAAGACATCAGAAGATGGAAAAAAAACCCTCCCATGCTCATGGATTGGGAAAATAACATTGTTAAAAATGTCCATTACCGAAACTTTTGTATAGATTTATCACAATTCCAATCAAAGTCTCTAAGAGTTTCTTCACAGGCTTGGAAACAAAAGCCCTTAAATTCATTTGGAAAAACAAAAGACCACCGAATAGCCCAAAACAACCCTGAGAAAAAAGAGCTACACAGGGGGGAATCTCTATACCAGATTCAAACTATACTATACAGGCTATAGTCATAAAAACAGCCTGGTACTGGCACAAAACCAGACCTGTTGACCATGGAACAAAACCGAAGATCCAATTCTGAGCACATACAATTTCAGTCACTTATATTTGACAAAGGGGGCCAGAAGCCACAATGGAGAAAAGCAGCAATGCTTCAGCAAGTGGTTATTAGGAAAAACATGGACACCAACTTGCAGAAGAAGGGGGGGGGGAGAGTGAAGATTAAAAACACCCCCGGAGAAGGAACCGCTACCCGGAAGGGAGGGGGAGGTCTGCGACCACTGTGAACGAACAAAAAAGTACAGGAGCTGCCGGGCCAGAATGGTACATGCAAGTCGAACCCGGGGAAAGGGGGGGGGGGGAAAAGGAAGGAGCGAGGTCAATGTGAAAGAAACAGAGGGAGGTCCAAGGAGAACTAGGGAAGACCAGGGAAGGCAAGGATGCCACGAAGAAACGCGCATGGCTCAGGAGGGGACAGTAGAAGAAGACTGAAGTTGGGTGCACAGAACTACTAAGACACATACGGGCGTGCTCAGAAAAGTCCTTTCTTTCTTAATCCTCATTAGCCTCAGTCACTGCTGTACTAGATCGTAAGGAAGCTAACTATCGAGAGGAAAGTAGCAGAGGTGTCATATGGAGATCAGCGGCCAAACAAAACAATTGTCATCTATAGGCGACCTTCAGAGTTGGGGGGTTCACATTGAGGTCTATGAATCTCAACAACGTCGCTATCTGTACTTCATCATGAAAGTAACAGGTCAAGGTAGATGGATAGGCGAGTTACTTATTCACTTATCATCAACAGAGTTCGTGCTACAGTGATGAAACCGTTTTGCACAACACAGCACGACTTGACTAACGAAGATTCTGACTACCGTTGTATTCGCAATTGCGGCACGAATATCTTATAGCTACTCACACACATATCGATCAAGATAGAGAAAAAAGCAACATGGACCTCGAGAACTAGCATAGGATGGTAGCAAGAGAACTGAAGCAGATTCGTACTTACTATACGGCTAAGTTAGTGGAATTTAGCATTGGATGCCATACGGCGAAAGCGTATCGGTCTTATTAGAAGATAATGGTTAAACAACAGCACTACAAGTCAACATTAATGACAGAGTGGGCAAAGAGAATCAAATAAACAGCACACATTATGCGTATATTAGTTCTTACAAGAATCCAGATAAGGATCGAGCTAGGCGATCAAGGCAAAATAATGATAACCAGCTGCTGGCAAGGTTGAATGCGCGGCGAATGGGGGAGAAGCAGTAGGGGGTGCAGCGAGTGGGGGGCGCGATGGATAAGGCAAGAAGTAAGACGTCATCAGCGGCGGACGGAGGGTGGAAAAGCCCGCGCAAATGGCAAGTGGTACGGAGCAGAGGCGGGGCGACAAGCCGTGGAAGAAACGCGGGAGAATAGAGGACGGGGCGGGCAGAACACGGAGCGAAACGCAAGCCAGAGGAGAGCAGCCTACAACCCCACGGCAGCGAGACAGCAAACGGCCCAGGGGGAGGGCAGCCGCGCGGCACAATAACAAGGAGCGGGAACCAACCCAAACGGCCCTCAACGGAGGAGTGGAGAGAGAAAAGGTGGTAGATCTAAACAATGGAGTTCTATGCAGCAGTAAAGAAGGGAGGACAGCACGAGCTGGGCAGAAATGACGGAGCTAGAAGACATCAGGCTGAGTAAAGTAACACGCCACAAGGGACCAGAGAAAACAAACGGTGAGGAAGTATAGTGCACCGCATCTGTGTGTGCAATAAGGCGCAAGGAAGTATAGCGCTGGTTGAGGAGTTAGTCTTGTATATCGGCACCCCTGACCGTTTATATTGGCTCAGATAGTTCTGGTGGGCTGGCATATGAGGGAAGGGGGGGAAAATGGGTGTGGGTAGAGATCGCTATGGCTTGTCGCAACACGTCAACAACAGGGGTGAACGGTGCAAGGCGATCAAGGAGGATAGGGACTGGTGTCGTTCTATTACAGAACGTGCACGCATTGCTGATGGACGGTCATGCGTGATAGTATCTGCGCGATGACTCGTCAACGTCCTCTTAGAGATAGGTAGTTGTAAAAGGAGCTGTGTGAGAGAAGCGCAAGGAAGGCGCACATGGTTTTGTATGCAGAATGGCATAGCTCTGTCGTGGGTGGTGGATGGATGAAGAATAGGAAGGCGAGAGAGGGGCGAAGGTGGTGTAGTGCGAATCGATTGGATGTGTTGTAACAGAGAATAAAGAAAAGTAGCAGTGTTAGGGTTGTAAAGAGTATATAGATAAGACGGATAAGCATGCACATACACAAATAA
>VZQC01005718.1:328873-353490 GCA_009823505.1 Rhizomys pruinosus
GAAACCCTTGCTAGGGCAATAAGGCAAGAAAAGGAAATTAAAGGAGTTCTAATTGGAAAAGAGGAAGTCAAGCTATCCCTTTTTGCTGATGATATGATTGTCTACCTAAGGGATGCTAAGAACTCCACCAGAAAACTCCTAGAAATGATTAAGAGCTTCAGTAAAGTGGCAGGATACAAAATTAACCTAGAAAAATCAGTAGCCTTTCTTTACACCAACAACAAGCAACTGAAGAAGGAATACAAGGAGACCCTCCCACTCACAATAGCCTCAAAAACAATAAAATACCTAGTAACAAACCTAACCAAAGACACCAAAGACTTCTACAAAAAAAAAAAATTTAACTCCTGAAGAAGGAAATTGAAGAAGACATCAGAAGATGGAAAAACCTCCCATGCTCATGGATTGGAAAAATTAATATAGTAAAAGTGTTCATTCTCCCCAAATTAATATACAGATTCAATGCAATCCCAATTAAAATCCCCAAGAGTTTCTTCATAGGCTTGGAAAAAAGAGTTATTAATTTCATATGGAAAAACAAAATACCCCAAATAGCCAAAGCAACTCTGAGAAAAAAGCAATACAGGGCGATCTCTACACCAGACTTCAAACTATACTACAGGGCTATAGTCATAAAAACAGCTTGGTACTGGCACAAAAACAGACCTGTTGACCAATGGAACAAAAAACTGAAGATCCAAACTTGAGCACATACAATTTCAGCCACCTCATATTTGACAAGGGGGCCTAGAAGACACAATAGAGGAAAGACAGCATCTTCAGCAAGTGGTTTTGGCAAAACTGAATCACCACTTGTAGAAGAATAAAGTTAAGCCCCTACCTCTCACCCTGTACAAAAGTCAACTCCAAATGGATCAAAGACCTCAATGTGAAACCCAAAACTCTGAAGGTGATAGAAGAAAAAGTTGGCAGCAGCCTACAAGACATAGGCATGGGAAATGACTTCCTAAATCAGACAGTAGCTGTGCAGGAAATAATTGACAATTGACAAATGGGACCTCATTAAACTCAAAACCTTCTGTACATCAAAAGAAACAATCAAGGAAGAGAAAAGCCATGGAGTGGGAGGAAAACTTCACTGCTGATACATCTGACAGAGCACTAACTTTCAGAATATACAAACTACTCAAAAAACAAAGAAGAAAGAAAACAAATGACTCATTCAAAATATGGAGCAAAGAGCTGAAAAGAGACTTCACAAGTGAGGAATTAGACATGGCTAAGAAACATCTTGAAAAGTGTTCAACGTTGCTAATAATTAAGGAAATGCAAATGAGAACCACTTTAAGATATCATCTCACTCCAATAAGACTAGCTAGGATCAAGAAAACAAACAATAGCAAGTGCTAGAGAGGTTGTGGGGAAAGGGGAACACTCATCCATTGCTGGTGGGAATGTAAACTTGTACAGCCACTATGGAAAATGTGGAGAACACTTGGAAGACTCAAAATGACCTTGCCACCTGACTCAGTCATACCACTCCTGGGTATATACCCACAAGACTCATCTTACTGCAGAGATATGTGCACAGCCATGTTTATTGCAGCTCTGTTCACAATAGCGAAGAGCTGGAACCAACCCAAATGCCCCTCAACTGACGAGTGGATAGAGAATATGTGGTACAGCTACACAATTGAGTTCTATGCAGTGGTAAAGAAAGATGACATGAACCTTGCAGGTAAATGGATGGAATGAGAAGATATTATGAAGTAATACAATGCCAGAAAAACAAATGACAAATGGTATCCCTCATCTGTGGATGCTAGCACCAATTACCTAGTTGCAAGGCAAACCGAGCAACGTTAATGTGATCTGAAAACAACTGTGCTCTTATATTGTGAATCCCTTAACAGGTTCTAGAACTAAGCTACCATTTATTTTCAGAGCTATGAATTTTTGCTATATGGATGGAGGATATGTGTGCATATTTTAGAGTAATATAAGATCAAAGGAATGCAAAAAAAACTAGTTTGTCATGACATTATGTCTAACCACAGTATTTATTTTACGGGAGTGCTTCTTAGTATTTCTTATACAAGGCTGCTTGAGCTTTTGTCCAAGCCTTGTCTAAAATATTATAGAGCAGTTAAAAGTATCAGGCTGGTGTAACTTAGCCTTTCTGGAAGCTTAATGACCATAATTAATTCCCATACAAATTTGGCTGTGGAACTTAAGAAATAACTTTATTCCTTGCCCTCAGAGGTCAACTAAATCCCAGGGGACTATGCCTATTCTTGATGTCTCAAAATGTCCTGCAAATGTGAGTCACCAGTCTTCCTGTGCAAGGAGGTCTTGGAGATCCACTAACGGGACTTCAGCCAGTGTCCAGTCTATAAGGAGGAAAGTCTGCTCATGCTTCAAAAAGGAAAGCCTGGTGTGCTGGAGAGCTTTAGTGTCAACTTGACACACCTGGGTTGAGGGAGCCTCAATTGGGGGATTGGCTCCATTGGACTGGCCTGTGGCCACGTCTGTGGAGTACTGTCTTGATTGTTGGGCAATTGGGTGGGCCCAGCCCACTATGGGTGGTGCCACCTCTGGGCAGGTTGTTGTGTCCCTTATAAGAGGGCAGGCTGGGCATGGGCCAAGGGAGCAAGCCAGTAACCAGCACTCCTCCATGGCCTGTGCTTCAGCTCCTGCCTCGAAGTTCCTGCCCTGAGTTCCTGCCTTGGGCTCCCTGAGTGATGAACTGTGACCCAGGAGATGTGAGCTGAATAAACACTTTCCTCCCCCAAGTTGTTGTCGGTCAGAGTGTTTTGTCACAGCAACTGAAGAGAAACTAACACCTGGTCTAGCAAGACCTGACTTTGTCCTCAAATGGATAGAACTGGTGACTGAAAAGCCAAAAGGAGCCAGGGGTTCCCTCCCCCAGGAAAAAAAATCTGAGTGACACTTGAGGATCAGATGCTCAACTGACCTTGAGAAAACAAAAACCTTGGTTAATCTGGACTAACTGTGTGGCCTGAAACATCCAAAAGGAAAGTATAACCAGAAATAAATAAATAATAAGTCCTGAGAAATTGTACTTCAGGTACAAAACTTTAAATCTTAGTAAAAAGAAAAAAGTATATCTATATATCTAATTGCTTGTGCTTCATTAGTAGGATTGAAAGGTTATTCCTGGACAAACTGTCAGCCCGTGAAAGGAAACAGCCAGAATTGACCAGGGTCCAAAACGACAGCTCCAGAGAAAGTAGACTGTTTTGCTTCTTGTCCACATATGCCTCTTTTCTAAGCCTAGGGAACAATCTGCAGAAGATGGGGTATGGTATAAAGTAAGGGCTGCAATTGGGGTGAATGTTGAAACTATAGCAATATAGACTGGATACTTATTTGATCAACTTGATTGAACACACAAGCCCCCCAAGCTGGATGGTGGGACCCTTGGGCTGTGTGGGTTTGGGCACAACTGCTTGCAAATTGGTTTTACATGAAGGATGCTTGTAATCATAAACTTATTGTTAAAAAATGAAAAAAGGGGCTAGAGAGATGGCCTAGCGGTTGGGAGTGCCGACCACTCTTGCAGAGGACCCGGGTTCGATCCCCAGCACCCACATGGCGGCTGAGAACCGTCTGAAACTCCAATTCCAGGAGAACTCCAGTTCCAGGGGAATTCAAGACCCTCTTCTGACCTCCGCGGCGTTGCACGACACGGGTGCACAGACTTGCATACGGACAGTACATTCATACACATACAAAAATAAATAAAAATTAATTTTAAAAAATTTAAAAAAAATAATAAAAAAAATAAAAAATGAAAAAAAATAAAGAAGTAATAGAAGAAGAAAAAAAATCTTCCAAAGCTGAAAAAAAAAAAACCAGAAAATAAATTTTTTAAAAAGCACAGTTGTTTTGCCTGTCTTGCTGACAATTGAAGCTACCCTGAGGCTGCCACTGCTTTTGCCAACCTTCAAAGACGTGAGACACAGCTTTTCAACCTTGAATTATGGAATGAAGATTCACATCTCTCCAAGAATCCTCCAAACTTTCAATGCCACATGGGGACTGCTGAGACATCCAACTTGTGGACTGAGCTACTACTGGGATTTCTGCCTCTTCAGAATATAGACTCCCATTGTTGGACTACCCAGGCTGTATCATGGAGACCAGTACAGGAAGATCAAGACAGGATGTGGTGCTTATGGACCTCATTTGGTGACCATGGGAAGAGAAAACCCCAGTGTGGAACACAAGGGCAGAACTGATGGTTTGGGCTTGCCAAGGAGGAGACTTCAAACATGACATCTTTCAGCGTAATTTAAAAAAAATCATAAGCTAAAGATGCTAAAACCTATCATACATGTGGCATGCATATGTGCATATTTTAGAGTGATGCATATTGGAAGGAATAACAACAACAACAACAAACAACAGAAAGACTGCATCAAAGAACTGATTGAAACTGTGAACTTCTGCTTGAAACAGTAAACTTCTGCATCAAGAATTTTGAGAGAGACTGAGAAAAAGATGAAAAACATGTTTGGCAGAATGCATGAGCTCTGGTGGGGTTGGGGGGCAGGGAGGAGGCATGGGTCTAGATTTGATTTGTAATTTTGTATAAAATGCACAGGGCTTCAATAAAACATTGGCTTTGGGAAAGAAAAAAAAAAAGAGTTGATTCAGTCCAAAATTCAAAGTACAGGCCAGAGACTAGGAAAAGGGAGAACTCTGCAGCTGAATCAGTCCACAAGATTTCTCTCTTCCTCACATTTCTTTCTTTTTTTTGTCCTCACATTTCTTTTTAAAGCTTCAACTGATTGGAAGCTTTATCCAAAGTCTGCTGATCTAAAGACCATTCTCATCTGAAAAAGTATGCTCATAGCTGGTAGGCAGGGCCTGGGCTTGGAGATCTAAAGATGGCGCCTACCACACTTCTCTTCAGGTCAAAAGCCTACCTCATCTCAGGCAGCGGATGCAACTTCCCTTCCTGATGTCACCAGCCACAAGGAAAGCACAGCCTAAGACCATATATGGTTACATTCCAGCTTCATGATGAACGCTAAAGACCCACTTTGTCCCCTCCCACTGCACCAGTTTTGCCCTTACAAGTACATGCTTTGTCTCACTACCATTAACTCATCTTCCTCTCCCCATAACTTATAAAAACCCTCAGCCCCAGCCTGAGCATATGACTCCCCTGGCCTCCCTCTCTGAGACCAGTGGACCTGCCCCCCCTCCAGGGGGGAGCATGTCCTAATAAACCTCTTTTTATACTTTGTTAATCTGGTTTGCTCTGGCCTGTTTTGCATCTGGAAAAAGCCTTTCAATAGCAACATACATATGAGCATTTGGCCAAATATCAGGGTCATATGTCTTAACCAAGCTGATACACAAAATTAATCATCTTGGAGACTATATAGTCTCTAGAAACACATAAAACTTTACTGATTTTACAACATAATGGTATGAAACAGGAGAAAGGAAGAGGCAGAATTTGATCAGTACACACTGTATTCAGGTGTAGAAATAGCACAATGAACCTCACTAATATAAACAACTTGTATTCATATAAAATGTTAAAAAGAAAAGAGTAAGAGAAATCTCATTTACATTTACAACAAAAATTTATTCTACTCTTAAATTGTAAGGAAGAATGTGAAGTAAACTATGACTTGCCACTCAGTCTAAAGACACTTCTATTTCATAATTGTCAAAAGGTGAAAGATGTGAGTAGAAATGATTTTATTTCCCTCATGATTAGTGTTATCATAATCACTGCCATCCTTATACCCCTCTTTATTCATCCTAGTTAACTCTGCTGCACAAGCAGCTGTGATCTCTGTCTCCATACTTCCTACCCCACATCACTGATGTTCTCTTCAGAATTTTAGCTCTGAATCTTTCTCTAATGCGGAAGCACTTGTTTCTGAGAAGCTTGTTTCAATGGGAGCTCTAAAATAATGGTTTAAGCTTTTGAAGCTACCATAAGAAATGTATGGGTGTTGGGGTTGGGGGTAGAGTACAAAGGTCAAGTACTTACCTAGGATGCGCAGGGCCCTTGGGTTTCATGATGTAACCACACACACACACACACACACACACACACACACACACAAACAAAGAAAAATAATAAAAGGAAAAAAAAAAAAAAGAAAAGCTGTATATGGCAATCCCAATTATTGTAATCTCAGCACTTGGGAGACTGAGACAGGAGGATCATTATAAATCTGGGCTACAAAGTGAAACCCTGCCTCAAAAATAAAAAGGAAAAAACCCCACATTTGTCACATCAAAATACACAACTGACTCATACTGCCCATTCCATTTCATGCTATCCTGGCACACTTTGAAACGCTTACTATATTCATTAAACTGATTTTGCAACCTAAATATGGCCTGACACAATATTTAAAGTAAGCAGTGTTCTTAGTCAAGCAGTTAAGTTGTGTATACAGGGGGTAGGGCAGTAGAGCTGGAAAATTCAAAAGTTAAATGAGAAGCAGTAAATGATCTTCTGTGTATCTCCCAACACACATGCTCAAAAATAAATAACATGTAAATGTGTACACTTTCTTCCATGTGTCTCCTTCCTCTTGTGTCTCCTTCCTATTGTGAACTGCCAATAATGTTACAATTCATAGTCTCCAGTTAACTCAAAATAAATTATCTCCATTATGCACACAAGAGGAAGCCACATGTCTCTTTCTGTCAGTGTCATCTTCGGCAATTAATCCTATTTCTTTGAGGGACATGTTGGAGGATCCATCACCCGCAGGCAATCATACACATCACTGAGCTGGAACCTCTGAGACAGAAGGCCCCAAGTCTTCGCCATCACCATCTTGCTTCCTGTGTAATTCACTGTGGTCCTGAAGCAAGTAAACAGTCCTGAGGTGAGTTCACTAACCCCATCAATGCCCTTCAGTGTTCAGCAGCCTGCGATCTTTCCCAAGAACCTTCCACATGGCTGCCTTCATGTCTTTGTTTCTCAGTGAGTAGATGAAGGGGTTTAGTGTTGGGGTCACCAGGCAGTAGAAGAGAGTGAGAAACTTGCCCTGGTCCTGACTTGTCATATTCCCAGGTTGCATGTACATGTAGATAATGGTGCTGTAGAAAAGGGATACCACGACCATGTGTGAAGAACATGTGTTGAAGGCCTTATGCCTACCAGCTGTAGACTTGATCCGCAGCACCGTGGCTGCAATGTAGCCATAGGAGACCAGGATCATAGTGAGAGGCACAAGGACAATAGGGATAGCCAGGAAGAAAACTAGACCTTCCACACGGCTGGTGTCCACACAAGCAATGTGGATGATGGCAGGCATCTCACATACAAAGTGGTTAATACGGTGGTGACCACACCGCCTTAGGGACATCGTCAGTGGGGACATGAGGATGGAACTGGCAATACCACTGAGCCAGGCGAAGGCTGCCAGCTGCAGGCACAGCTGTGGGTGCATGATGGTCAGGTAGTGCAATGGCTTGCAAACAGCCACAAAGCGGTCATAGGCCAGGACTGAGAGAAGAATGCACTCAATGCCCCCCACAGACAGGAAGGCAAATAGCTGGATGACACATCCTATGAAGCTGATGGTCTTGTGTGGGCCCCAGAGATTAACCATCAGCTGTGGAATACTACTAGTTGTGTAGCAGAGGTCAAGAAGAGACAGGTTGCTGAGGAAGAAGTACATGGGTGTGTGCAGTCGGGGCTCCACTAGGGAAAGGAAGATGATGGTTGAGTTTCCTGTGACAGCCAGAAAGTAAAAGACCATGCTGAAAACAAAGAGAGCCATCTCTAGCCTGGGCTGATCAGAGAAGCCCAGCAGAATGAAGTCACTAGAGCTCTCATTGTTCCTCTCCATCAGCTGTGGCATCACATACCTGTTTAGAGAGCATGACATACAACTATAGTTAGAAAAGAGCCGAGATGATCTGGCTTCCCAGCAGGAACACATTTTCTATAGGATCCACATTTTCTTTTTTTTATTTTTATTTATTTCTGTATGTGTATGAATGTACTATCTGCATGCAAGTTTGTGCACCTGTGTTGTGCAATGCCACGGAGGTCAGAAGAGGGTGTCGGATTCCCCTGGAACTGGAGTTCTCCTGGAATTGGAGTTTCAGATGGTTCTCGGCCGCCATGTGGGTGTTGGGGATCTAACCCGGGTCCTCTGTAAGAGCGGTCGGCGCTCTTTACCGCTAGGCCATCTCTCCAGCCCACGATCCACATTTTCAGTAGTCTAAACTCGTTGCTTGTCTGTGATGTGTACAGCAAAGTGCTAAGTGAAGGATATTTGTCTACTATGGGTAGAGGCTATAACTTCTCCCTACAGAACATTCTAATCAACTGAGTTGAGCTAACTGGATAGCTCAAAACTTTTAATTTTGGAAAAGAAGCTTTTGTTGATATTTTCAAAAATGAAGTAACATTTAAAATCCCCTACTTCTGGCATGATCTTATAACATTGCAGCACTTTTCTAAATCTTGATAAAATTACCTGACTTTTGTGCAAAAAAAATTTTAATTGATAAGAACTGCTTTCCTAATTCCTTGCCACATGTTCTTCTTTCAGTTATCATAGATCAATTACAAAAACACTTGCCACTTGTTCTTACAATCTTGCACCATGAATTATAAGTTTAGAAAGGAATGAGGCATCAAGCATGGTAATACATGCCTTTAATTCCAGCACTTGAGAGTCAGAGGCAGGCAGATTTCTGTGAGTTCAAGGCCAGCTTGGTCTACATTTTGAGTTCTAGGACAGCTGGGGTTACAAGGAGACCCTGTCTCAAAAAGACACCCCTAAAAAAACTAAGAGCCCATAGCCCTGCAGGTTCTGAGAGGTTAATGATTTAGCTCAGTCTCTTAACCTAGTGATTCCAGCAACATTTGTATACCCAAAGCAATTTTCATTGTACAGAGCTGTGAAGATTGTCTTTCTTTCCACGTACACTAACAAAATGAACAGTTTGACCTGTTTAGAGGTCAGATTTCAGGTTGGCGTAATACTCTACCCAGCAGTCAATTAAAAGTAGTAATTAAGAACACTGCAGGGTCAGTTTTAGAATTGTTTTTTTTTTTATCTATATCAGTTCAATAGAGTGAATCAAATATTTTCAGTAGCAAATATATATTAAGCCAATATTTGGGCTAGAAGCATATAACTTGTCCAGTATTCACAGGGAAAAGATTTTTTTCTATATACCAGTAGTTAACAGATGCTGGACATTGGGATATCATTTTCTACTGTTAACACACTTTTGATTGACAAGCACCCAGATGCCAGAGAAAGACACAAGTAGAGGAGCTATTCATGGCTTCTCGATAGTCTCAAATCCATATGCAAGCTATGCCCATCTGTGGTCTCATTAAAAAAATTATAAAGGGAGTGAAGAGATGGCTCATCAGTTTAGAGCAGTGGCTGCTCTTGCAGAGGATGTGAGTTTAGTTCCCTGCACCCACATGAAAGCTAACAACCTGCTATAAACTCCAGGTCCAAGGGACTAAATGACTTCATCTGGCTTCTGCAAGCACTGAATGCATGTAGCACACATACATATATACAGGCAGAGCACTCATACACATAAAATAAAATTTAATTTTTAAAAAGTGGGCTTGGAGTAGTGAGTCAGAGGCAGGTGGATCTCTGTGAGACTGGGGCCAAGCCTGATCTACACGGCAAGTTCCAGGCCAGCTGGAACTACATGGAGACCCTGTCTCAAAAAATAAATAAGTAAATCAAAGAAAAAAAGAATAAACATAAAATAAAAAGAACAACTTATAGACCCTCTTATGCAGTTCTCACCTTATACCTAGTGAGCCTGGTCTGTGAAAATGCTCTGGTGCCTTCAGCAACAGATAGAGCTCAGCTTATCAGCCAATAACTGTAGCATTGTTAGTCTGTGCTTCTTCAGTATGACCACTGCAAGTCAGCTGAGAAGACAAAACCATATGTAGGATTGTTGGACTTCTAGGGAATATATAGCCTTTACATAGTTACTTTTTCTTTCTTTATATTATTAATCCATTAAACCTGTATGTCTCAGCTGATGGCAGTGCAAAAGTGTCTGCCACAAAACTCACACAGAGATTAGATTCATTATTCAGCATCCACCTCTATGATCGCTTACTTATACCCATGGTAACAGTAATATTAATCCATTCCTTTAGGCATAGGCTTTGTGCTCTAAACACCTCTTAATAGTCTGAACTCTCCACACTGCAGTGGGGATTCAGTATCCAACACATGAACTTTGGGGAACACAATAAAACTGTAGCAATAGCTTTGGGAAATTACAAAATTGAAGAGGGTTTTCTTTTTTTTTTTTTTTTTTTTGTTTGTGTCCTTTTTGAGACAGGGTCTCCCTGTAACTCTGGCTGTCCTGGAACCCACTATGTAGACCAGGCTGGCCTTGAACTCACAAAGATCTGCCTGCCTCTGCCTCCCAAGTGTTAGGATTAAAGGCGTGCACCACCATGCCCAGCTGAAGAGGGTTTTCTAAAAAGAAAAATGGTCCTATGTTGACTAGAAACCTTAATTTAGTTAAAATACCAATCATCAAGGGAACAAAGATAAGAATGGTTCAATGAGCTACTTGATGCAATGTTACCATTACTCATTAGGTAAAACTTAAAAGAGAGAAAGAAACATTAGTTTTCTCTGAAAGACTGACCTCAAAATATGTATTCAGATGTTCAAAACATGGACACACCATACTCGCTACAGAAAATCTCCTCTTCCACTTGCTTCCTAGAAAGGGGGACAGATGACACCAAACTCCTGTCTCCACCCTAGTACTACTTTCACATACTGAACTGGAGAGAATTTTAGAGCTTTCAATCTCATTAGGAAATTAATAGTAAGCCCCTATTACATTCTTCATAAGAGCATGAGTTGCTTACAGTACTGAATTGTCTGGTCCTTAGGTCTCTTCCTAGTCTCTGGAGTTGGAAGGGAAATCTCAAAGAGAAACAATTCTCAGGAGATTTTTATAGGGGGTGTAGAGAAAAGGTATTAATTGGTTGATTATTAATCATTGATGAAGAACTGTTTTGGGAGTTGCAAAATAATTGAACCTGTTTCTCCTATCTTTTTTTTTTTTAATTTATCTTTCTCTACGTGTATGAATGTACCGTCTGCATGAAGGTCTGTGCACCCGTGTCGTGCAATGCCGCGGAGGTCAGAAGAGGGTGTCGGATTCCCCTGGAACTGGAGTTCTCCTGGAATTGGAGTTTCAGACAGTTCTCAGCCGCCATGTGGGTGCTGGGGTCAAACCCAGGTCCTCTGCAAGAGCAGTCGGCACTCTTAACCGCTAGGCTATCTCTCCAGCCCCTGTTTCTTATCTTTAAAAATGCTACATTGCTTCACATCCACAAAAACCACTTCAAGGGCATTAACAATCAATAAACTTTGAAAAAAAAAGAAATGGAAAAAAATGCTACATTGCAAATTAGAAACTCTTTTTTTGTGTGTGTGTTTCTTTTTTAAGAACACCTCTGCAAGAGCAGTTGGTATTCTTAACCTCTGAGCCACCTCTCCAGCCCTGAAATGGCTTTCTTGTAAACAACAAAAAGAAAAGCTGGGTTTTGTTTCTTAGTCCATTATACTAGTTTGTGCCTCTTAATTGGAGAATTCAGTCGATTGATATTTAAAGTTATTATTGACAGATTTATATTACTTTCTATCATTTCAGTTTCTGGTGCATTCTTGTTCTAGGTTTGTATTCACACGATGGCACCTTCATTAATTTTTTTCTGTTGCTGGTTGGGTATAGTCATTCCTGCCTCCCACCCTTTGTATTGCTTCAAGTATTTGCTGAAGGGCTGGCTTTCTGGACAAGAATTTTCAGCCTATTTATGTCATGAAAGATTTTCCTTTCTCCTTCAATTATAACAGACATTTTTGCTGGATAAAGTATTCTGGGTTGACACTTATAGTCATTTAGAACTGGGAATACTTTAGACCAAGCTCTTCTGGCTTTCATCATTTGCAATGAAAAATCAGCTATAATTCTGGTAGGTTTCCCTTTATAGGTGACTTCTTTTTCTTTTGCTGCTTTCAGTATCCTCTCTTTGTATTAAACATCTAGTGCTTTTACTGTGATATGGCGTGGGGAATTTCTTTCCTGGTTCTGTCTACTTGGTGCTCTATGAGCTTCTTATATTTGTATTGGTATCTCTTTAATTTGGGAAAATTTTCTTCTACAGTTCTGTTGAAGATCTAATCAATACCATAATCCTGGGATTCTTCACCTTCCTCTAGACCCAGGATGCATAGGTTTGGTCTTTTCATGGTTTCCCACAGTTCCTGGTTATTCAATTCTTGTGGTTATTTTTTTAGTTTTTCATAATCTTTGCTTGAGCAATTCAATTCTTCCATGTTGTCTTCCAGTCTTGATATTCTATTTTCTGCCTCATTCATTCTGTTACTGAAGCTTTTTCCCATCCTTTCCAAAAGGTTTGTGGAGTGTTCCACTTCCTTTTTCATTTCAGCTTGATTCGAACCCTAGTCCTCTGCAAGAGCAGTCAGTGCTCTTAACTGCTGAGCCATCTCTCTAGACCCATATTATTTCTTTCTTTTTATTTTGAAATATTGTCCCACTACATTGTCCAGGCTGGGCTTGAACTCACTCCATAGCCTTAAAGTTGCAATGCTTCTTCCTAATGTCCAGCCCTCCAGCCCTCCCAGTAGATGGGATTACAAGCCTGCTCTAGCAGGTGCTTTTTTTTTTTTTAACCAGATGCATTTTAAAAAGGATTTTATTATTGATTTTATTTTATGTGTATGTGTGACTTCCTGCATGTATGTATGTGCAACACCTGTTGCCTGATGTCTACACAGACCAGAAAGAGCATTGGACTCCTTGCAGCTAGAATTACAGACAGTTATGAACTGACATATGAGCGCTGGGAACTAAATCCAGGTCCTCTGCAAAGGCAGCAAGCATTCTTAACTGCTAAGCCATTTCTGCAAGAAGTCTCTCCAGCCCCCTCCCCCACCTCCCCATTTTAGGCAGGGTGTCATATTGTTCTGGTTGTCCTGGAACTTGCTATGTAGACCAGACTGACCTAGACCTCACAGAGATCCACCTGCCTCTGCTTCGCAAGTGCTGGGACTAAAGATGTGTGCTACCACATATGACTTTGCTTTATGTATGTATGTATGTATGGATGGATGGATGGATGGATGGATTCATTAATTATTTGTTGATACTGGCAATTGAACCCAGGATCTCATGCGTGCAAAGCAAGCACTGCACTGGTGACCCCCCCACCCCAAGCCCAGGTGCCTTTGTCATTCTTTTTTTTTTTTAATGTTTTGCATACAGACCCACATCAAGAAGATCATCCATCATGACCAGAGATGCAGGGATGTTTCAACATACGAAAATCAATAAACATCATATCAAACACATAAACGGAATCATAGGGTGTGACTCTTGAGATTTGAGATCTCCTGAGCCCAGCGGAAGGTAGCGGGGCACACACCCCCCTCCCGCCAACTGAGATTTCGAAGAAGCATATGAAGGAGGCAAGCAAAGCAAGCCTTCAACACAGCGAAGAGGCATTTAGGACTCACATTGGAATACAGGCAAGGAGAAGCCCATATGCCAGGATCACGAAGAAGAGACTACACTGGAAAGGGGCAGGATAATCCCCATGCCAAGCTTTACCAACCCCATGGAAGACTCCTGCAGTGGGATCCCCCCGGGGATGCCCCAGGACACAGACATCAGAAACACAATTGGGAACATACTTAAAGAACTACAAGATCATAAAGAACAAATTAAAGAACTAAGAAAAGAGAATGAGGACCGAGAGAGAGAGAATGACAAGCTCCGGAAGGAAGTAGAAACACTGAAAAGATCCCATGCTGAAAAAGAAAAAGAAACCAACCAGCAAACAAAAGAGCTACAAAAAGAGATCGAGAAGCTCCAAAAAGAAATAGAAACACTAAAGAAATCAGAAGAGGAAATGAAAAAGGAAATCAAACACTCATCCATTCAAGAGGAAAGGAATGAAAAAAGCCTCAGAAGCAGAATGGAGGAAGCAGAACAAAGAATATCAGACCTGGAGGACAACACAGAACAACTAAAAACCTCAAGGAAAGATTATGAAAAATTTAAAAATACACAAAAATGGAACAACCAGGAGCTGTGGGACACTATGAAAAGATCAAACCTCCGCATCATAGGAATAGAGGAAGGAGAAGAATCCCAAGAGAAAGGTATTGATCAGATCTTCAACAGAATAATAGATGAAAACTTCCCCAAACTAAAAAAGGACAAACCAATACCAATACAAGAAGCACATAGAACTCCAAACAGACAAGATCAGAAAAGAAATTCTCCACGCCACATCATAGTTAAAATGCTGGACACCCAAAACAAAGAGAAAATTCTTAAAGCGACAAGAGAAAAACAACAAGTGACCTATAAGGGGAAACCTATCAGAATAACAACGGACTTCTCACAGCAAACGATGAAGGCAAGAAGAACCTGGAGCAAAGCATTCCCAGTGTTGAGGGACAATGGATGCCAGCCCAGGTTACTATACCCAGCAAAAATGTCAATCATAGTGGAAGGAGAGAGGAAAATCTTCCATGACATAAACAACTTGAAAGAATACATGTCCGGAAAACCAACCCTTCAGAGAATACTTGAAGCAATCCAAAGAACAGAAGAAAGGAGCAACCAACCCCAGGCAACTAGAAGGAGAAATCAATAAAAGCATAACTGCAGAAGTAGAAACCTAAATCAAAACCGCAGATGGATAATAAGGCAAAAGGAAGCAACACAAACCTATCAGTCATAACCTTAAATATTAATGGACTAAATTCCCCAATCAAAAGACATAGACTGGGAGACTGGATTAGGAAACAGAATCCATCGATATGCTGTCTGCAAGAAACACATCTTACCTTCAAGGACAGGCACCACCTTAAAGTGAAGGGATGGAAAAAAATATTCCAAGCAAATGGTACCAAAAAGAAAGCAGGTGTTGCTATTTTAATATCGGATAAAATAGACTTCAAAGTAAAAGAAATCAGAAGAGACAAAGAAGGCCATTACATTTTCATCAAAGGAACAATCCACCAAGAAGATTTCACAATTATGAATATATATGCCCCAAATTCTGGTGCACCAAACTTTATAAAGACAATTCTCCAGGACCACAAGTCACAGACTAACCCCAGCACACTCATAGTGGGAGATTTCAATACCCCACTGAGTCCTTTGGATAGGTCAACAGGACAAAAAATAAACAGAGAGACATCTGAACTGAACGATATGATACACCAAATGGACCTCATAGACCTCTACCGAACATTCCATCCTAATACCAGAGAATACACTTTCTACTCAGCACCCCACGGAACATTCTCCAAAATCGACCACATCCTGGGACACAGAAGAAACCTCTACAAATACAAAAAGATTGAAATAATTTCATGCATCCTGTCAGACCACAGTGCAATGAAGCTCAACATCAACACCAGGACAAGCCCTCCTGCCTACAAGAACACATGGAGACTAAACAACACACTCTTGAATAATGAATGGGTCAAGGAAGAGATAAAGAAAGAAATAAAAACATTCCTGGAACTGAATGACAATGACAATACAACACAACAAAACTTATGGGATACCTTAAAAGCAGTCCTAAGAGGGAAATTTATAGCCCTGGGTGCCTACATTAGAAAAACAGAAAGAGCACAAGTGAATGATCTAACACTACAGCTAAAAGCACTTGAGAGGCAACAACAGATGAACCCTAAACGCAACAGACAGGAAGAAATAACAAAAATCAGAGCAGAAATCAATGAAATAGAAACAAAGAAAACAATACAAAAAATCAATGAAGCCAAAAGTTGGTTCTTTGAAAGAATAAACAAGATAGACAGACCTCTAGCCCAGTTAACAAAAAGAAAGAAGGAACAACTCCAAATCAATACAATCTGTGATGAAAAGGGAAATATCACAACGGACAAGGAAAAGATCAAGAAAATTATATGGGAATATTACAAGAACCTATATTCTACCAAGTTTGAAAATCTAGAAGAAATGGATGAATATCTGAAATCTTGGGAATCACCAAAGCTTGGCCAAGAGGAGACCAGCAGCTTAAACAGACCCATAACATATGAAGAAATAGAGGATGTAGTAAGAAGCCTCCCAACTAAAAAAAGCCCAGGCCCAGACGGTTTCACAGCAGAATTCTATAAAACATTTCAAAAAGACCTACAACCATTATTACTGAAACTGTTTAGAAGTATACAATCAGAGGGAATTCTCCCAAATTCCTTCTATGAAGCCAACATCACTCTATTACCAAAACCAGGCAAAGATCCAACTAAAAAGGAGAATTATAGACCCATCTCCCTCATGAACACAGATGCCAAAATTCTAAACAGGATACTGGCAAATCGCATACAGACCCACATCAAGAAGATCATCCATCATGACCAAGTTGGATTCATACCAGAGATGCAGGGATAGTTCAACATACGAAAATCAATAAACATCATCAAACACATAAACGGAATCATAGAAACTCTTTAATACAGCTTTAATGTCAACTCAATGTTCCATATCTTTTCAAACTAAGACATACAAAAATTCACCAGGGAAAAAAGCTCTGTGGAAGGTCTTACTATGAGATCTTATACAAACACTGGTAACAGTTAGAAAGATTGACAAAATAAATTATATTTTGCAAACTTGGTCCATATTCTTGAAATTATCAAGAAAATATGAACATAGTTAGAGTTCATATGAGGGGTTAGAGTTTTTAATGAATAAATGTGACATATATCATTCTAGTAAAATTAGAAGTGAGCTAGTAAAATAATACATTGTGAATATAATACAAATAACAGTAAAAAATGTTTAATACATTTTAATTTCATCACAAAGATCATTTTCACCTAACATAAAATTTAAAATGTCATTTGTCCAGCAAAGTTACTTATTATTTGAAAAAGACATTTAATTAGCATACAAAGTAATGGGCATACATATGATTCCAATAATGGCACACACACTTTGTTTTGGTTGTTCCTCTCCTCCCACTTCCTCATTTCCCCTCCCCAACCTCTGCTTGGTTTCTGACTTCAATAGTCCCCTCTAGTCCCCTGTTCACTTTCATGTCACAGATATTTGATTATCCTTCCCACTTCTTCCTTAAAGCCTATTTTATTTCTCATGGTATGCTTTCTAGTTTCATGATCTAAATCCACACTCATTCATATATAAATATGCATTATATAACAATTAGAAGCTCAAATCCACATATGAAGGAAAACTAAACTTTTTGCCTTTCTGAGTCTGTATTACCTCACTTAATATAATAATTTCTAGATACATTCATTTTCCTGAAATTTTGTAATTTCATTTTTCTTTATGGCCAAGAAGATCTAATTGTGTATGGGCCATGATTTCATTATCCATTCATCTGTTAATGGATATCTAACCTGGTTTCATTTCCTTGCCATTGTAAATAGAACACCAATGAGCACAGATATGCAAATATCTCTGGGGGCAGGACGTAGAGTCCTTTGAGTATATGCCCAAGAAATGCCATAATAAAACTTGTTAAAATTTTGCTAATTATTAAAAGACTTAAAAAGGAAAGTACTACATTTTTAAAATAAATTTCAAAAGACTCCTCCCTTAAAAGAATTCATTAACGTCAGCACTGCAGAGGCCTGCCTCCTGTATAGCACTTAGACCAGTTGTAAGTTCCTGTGTTAACCACCATTCACTGCATAAAGAAACCTTTTTAATGAGTCTGAGAACTTCACTAATCCATGGGTACAGAAATGGGAATTTGGAGGGCAGGTTGATGCTATATCCATATTTAGCAAAATAATAGTAGTAGGTACACCTCTGGGGTTCATGAGCTCTCCAACTATGAATTGTTGACCAGATTTATAGTATCAGGCATGTTTCCTCCTGTGAAGTGGACTTCAAACCCAATTATCAAGCAGTTGGTTACCCCCATAATATTCATGCCACTACTGTACCCATGAGGATATCTTGCCAGATTAGTCATTATTATATTTTACTGCTGGTCATTTTTCTCACCCAGCTCCCTGCCTAGCACCTTTTGGTACTATGAAAGCTAGCCAGCAGAGGCGAAGGAAGCTTGCTAGTTAGTACCAACTTTTAACCAGACCTTGAAGAAAATGGTAAAAATTAATGACAAAGTCATTAATTTCTGAGAAGAGAAAAAAGTGTATCAATAAGTACGCAATGTAAATAAAATTTAAAATTCTCAGACTTGCACAGAAATGCAATAGGGTATTTATTGTATGTTTTTATTCATTCATTTTAATTGATAAATAGTTGTTATAGACTTATAGAGTGTATTATGATACTTTATGTATATAGAAAGAATACCTGAAAAACGTAAAAATCAACCACTGGAAAAAATTGCTAACAATATCAAAAAACTTAGGTTGTTATATTTCTTTTAAAATTATGTTAATTACAATTTTAGCAAGTGGATACTCTAAAATTTAAACAAAAAAATCTCAGCTTTAAGTCCCTTTCTCACCTAAGAAGGTGAAACACCAGGACATAGTGGCAGAAGAAAGTCTAGACTTCTCCATGGCAAAAAGAATAGGGGCTATTCTTTTCTTTGACCGTTATGTGACTTGTTTCTCTCAGTGCCTGACCAACCAGGTTCTGGGGAAGCAGTAACCACAGGCATCCCAGGACTCTGCTTCTCCTTCTCCTCACTATACAGTAACAAGCAAAACCATCTATCTTGTTATAATTGTGAAGAGCTAGATTTCATGATGCCCAAAAGTCTCTCAAGTTCTGAAACTATTGGATAAGAGCCACTCTTCAGGGTGGCTTAAGTGGGGATAACCTTTCTCATAGACAAATCTATGGACTACATTAAGGAGAAAAGACTTCATATATTTGTGATAAAAGTTAACTCTCAGTGCCATCAACCAGTCCACTCAATGGTGTCTGCTTCTAATTCTAGTATTTATTAAACTAACTGGAGAACCAGGAGGAATGCATAGTCTGTAACACCTACACTGGGAACTAGAAAAAACATAATAACTAAATAAAATAAATGAAACAGGGGCTGGAGAGATGATGGCTCAGCGGTTAACCTACCATATCAATTAGTACTGTTTAAATACCTATATATCTAATTGCTTGTGCTTCATTAGTAGGATTGAAAGGTTATTCCTGGACAAACTGTCAGCCCATGAAAGGAAACAGCCAGAATTGACCAGAGTCCAAAACAACAGCTCCAGAGAAAGTAGACTGTTTTGCTTCTCGTCCACCTGTGCCCCTTTTCTAAGCCTAGGGAACAATCTGCAGAAGAGGGGGCATGGTAGAATGTAAGGGCTGCGATTGGGGTGAATAGCAAAACTACAGCAATATAGTCTGGACACTTATTTGATCAACTTGATTGAACATATAAACCCCCCCAGCTGGATGGTGGGACCCATGGGCTGTGTGGGTTTGGGCACAACTGCTTGCAAATTGGTTTTACATGAAGGATGCTTGTACTCATAAATTATTACTTATTGTTAAAAAATGAAAAAAAATAAAGAAGTAATTAAAAAAAAGCACAGACTGCTCTTACAGAGGACCCGGGTTTGATTCTCAGCATCCACATGGCAGCTAAGAACCATCTTTAACTCCAGTTCCAGGGAAATCCAACATCCTCTTCTGACCTTCATGGCATTGCACGACACGGATGCACCAACCTACATGCAGACAGTACACTCATACACATAAAAAATAATAAATAAATACATAAATTAAAAAATAAACAATAGAAGAATCAATGAGTTTTACAAAAGAAAAATGGGAGCAACTCTACAAAACTAATGCAGAAAATCTAGTTATTAATAAATATCAAGTAAGCCCGGCAAAGAAAAAGGGAAAATAACGTCTTGATATCAGAAACAAAAATGGTTGTTTCAACTCATACAGCTATTAGGATAAAAAGAATAACTGCATAGCACACACAAATTCTAAAATTTTAAAAATAAGCCAATTGTTCAAAACTCATCAAACTCTCATGAGCTATCCAATAGAAAATATATGCCTTTAAAGTCCTAAAAATAGAAATAAAATTAGTTTTTGAAGTTTCCTTGAAATGTAATCCTGGGATGCTTTACCATGTTTTATTGCTCTGTGACGTTTTTAATATCCTAAGATGTTTTATTATTCTGTAATATCTTAAAGCTCTGTGATGCTTATTATGTACTATGCCTGCCAATAAAGATGTAAAACTAAGAGAATGGAAAGTTCACCAAATGGCTTAAAGAGGCACCTGCTCCAACTCATCCAAGAAAAGTGTAGCTCAAACATGACATATCTAAACTTCTGTGATAATATCTGCTTTTGTAAATTGCAATGACCATTTGTCTGATTCCCATCCCAATTAGCCAGCCTAGCTATAGATCAAAAAGTGGCAGACATGGTGATACATGCCTTTAATCCCAGCATTCAGGAGACAGAGGCAAGCTGGTTTCTGTGAGATCAAGGTCAGCCTGTACTACATAGCAAGTGCCAGGCCATTTAGGGCTACAGAAAGACCCTGTCTGAAAAAGACAAAAAAAAAAAAAAAAAGTGGCAGATGTCTTGACCCAGGCCTGGAATATCTTCTTTGTAAGCTATGATGACCAAGTGAACTTAGTTTCCTGAGAAAGCATGGCCCAGATGCCAGCCATAAAATAATAATAAAATGCCTATTTAATCCCCATCTGTACTTTTATTGGAGGCCCAGAAAATCTTGAAGCCTGTTGTTGCTAATTCTAGGACCTCGTGCATGAAAATAAATAACAAGCTCTCCAACTCTCTCTTAGAAAAATGCTTGAACACTTAGATGTTCAAATACTTTTTCCATAACATACAAAGTGTTAGGGTCCAAGAATCCACACCAGACACTCTGAAGGATGGAAAACCAAGACTGTTTCAGGAAAAAGTAAACCAGCATGCGGGGGTGGGAGGGAAAAAACTGCAACCCCAATAAGTTGGCTTGCAGACCTTTTATACAGGGTCTAGGGGAATTTTAGTGAGGTTTGGGTAACTTCTAGCCTTATTGGATAATAGCAGGATTACAACTCATGATTAGGACAGCCCACCTGCCCCACATACCAACAGTTATCTTTATGTTTTTTATTTATTATTTCATATATATTTTTTGTACAAGATTATGTTACAAATCAAATCTAGACCCGTGTCCCTCTCCACCCCCCAACCCAGCAGAGCTCATGCATCTGCGAACAGTGTTTTCTCTTTTTCTCAGTCTTCTCAAAATTCTCATATGGAAGTTGACAGTTTCAAGCAGAAGTTCACCATTTCAGTCAGTTCTTTGACGCAGTCTCTTCTGTTGTTATTATTATTGTTGTTGTTCTTTCCAATATGTGCCACTCCCAACTACTTGGACAAAAGCTCAAGGAGCCCTGCATGAGAAATACTTACTACTAGGTAATTGGCACTAGCATCCACAGATGAGGGATACCATTCATCATTTGTTTTTCTGGGACTGTGTCCAACAGTTATCTTTAGACACACTCCTGCCACTGGAACGAGGAAGTAATGGGTCAGTCACCTGCCCTCACTTATCTTTAACAAGTTTAAATTTTATTAGTTGTTCTTGAAGTCTCCAGCAACTGATCTCGTCCCTAAAAAGGTCAATTGCAAATAAACCTTCAGCAATTGACCTTCCCACCTCCCCACCCCCGAATTGGGCAGGATTCAGTAAATGGACTGGAGAGATGGCCTAGCGGTTAAGAGTGCCAACGCTCTTGCAGAGTACCCGGGTCAATACCCAGCACCCACATGGCTGCTGAAAACTGTCTTTAACTCCAGTTCCAGGGGAATCCGACACCCTCTTCTGACCTCTGCAGCATTGCACAACACAGGTGCACAAACCTACATGCAGACAGTACATTCATACACATAAAAAAATAAATAAATTTTAAAAAATTGTGGCTATAATCAAAATGGAGTCAGTGTGGGCCTCTCTTACATTTCCCCCTTGAGTTGTATACTGGGAAGCTAATCTTATGCTCCATTATTTTCTTCCTCAGGGGAGTCCTATATGGGGACATACCTGGTCCTGAGTACCATGATTTTAATGGAATTTACCCACTGGTTAATAAATCTGACAAGTGAGTTAAGGATGCATGGGCCATAAGTCAGAGCAACCAGAAGGATGAGTTTACTGTCAGATCCAGGAAGTCTTCATCTTTCAGCAGAGAAAGAAACTGATTCTCTGGGGGGACTTGACCCTAAACTGCCTAGCCTATTTTTAGCTCCTACTTGTATCACATTACCCTCTGAGGAGGTTATCCCAATTGCCAAGAGGGAATTGGGGCACTGACCACTCTGACTTCTTCCATGCTGAAAAGGGGCATAGGAGGTGGTGACTTGAGTACCCCTGCTCAGTGGATCTATCTTAAAAAACCCCAAAAGTATAGTTACAGAGAGAACAAAGTCCTTGGCCAGTGCCTGTGAAGGTGAGAGAAGCTAGGTATATTTTCTAGTCAGGGAACCAGGAGAGGGAGAGGGTGAATTAAATGTCCAACTTAAAAGTCCATTAGAATTTCTCAACGAGGAGTTCTGAAGTATCCAGTATTGGGCTTCTCCTTTTGTTCCTTTGGCCATGGTGTCTGGCCTCAGGATCTGCTTTCCAGGAAATTTCAATAGTCACAGTGTGAGTTTTCCCTTAGGTAACTGCTTAAACAGAAAGAGGAAACTTTATTATTTGGTAACAACAGAACTCATATGACTTTAAATGACTTAAAATACAGTGTTTGGAGGCACAATCTCTCAGACTTTAAAGGAAACATAATGATTACTTATCTTTTGATTATGCTTTCCTCTTGTTTATGTTCATACAGTTAGCGCAGATTAATCAACTTTGGTTTACTCAAGGTCAGTTGAGGATCTTGTCCTCAGGGGCCACTCAGATTTTGGGGGGAGAGGCCTCTGGCTCCTCTTGGATTTTACCAGTTCCATCCACTGGAGGACAAAGTCAGGTTGTGCAGGACCAGGCTTCGCTTTTTGAAGCATGAAAGAGACTTTACTCTTTATAGACTGGACACTGGCTAGAGTCCCATTAGTGGGTCTCCAAGACCTCCCTGCCCAGGAAAACTGGTGACTCACAATTGCAAGACATTTCAAGAGATGCCCCCAGACACAGTCCCCTGGGACTGATTGACCTCAGAGAGCAAGAAACAAAGTTATTCCTTAAGTCCCTCAGCCCAATTGGTATGGGCATTTAAGTATGGTCATTATCCATCTAGAAAGGCTGTTACACCACCCTAACACATTTAATTACTGTATAATATTTTAGATAAGTCTTGGACAATAATTCAAGCAGCCTTGGATAATACTGACTGGAGGAGGGACTTAACACCATGGGTTAAGGAGGCATATCCCACAACATAGAATTAAACAATTTCAGGCTTATTTTAAATGTAAACTGTTCACTACAATTACTACAAACAGGAACAATCTCTTTCTTTTTCAGACCCTCTATCCTGATTTATAGTTTTCCCAGAAAGACAGGCATTGTAACACATACTACAACCAATAAGGATGTGCTGGATAGCTTTAGTGTCAACTTTGTTGGAGACCGAGACACAGTCCAGCCTGGACAGGCCCAGACAAGCCCTGCTTGCCCAGCATGGATCCGGGATTATGCCGATGTTTGCTGAAGATAAGCCCAGGATGTTTCAGCCCATAGGACATTCCAAGCTTATCTTAAACACGTTTTGCAAGCCCTGCCAGATCACCCTTGCTCTATCTCTACAGCCCTCCCCCTCCCCACTTCCTGCTTTCTACAAGATATATGTAACTGCCTATTCCAATAAACCAGACCTTGACAACTTTGCTTGGTCTCCTTCCTTTCTCTCGCCCATTATATTTCAGGTTTGGGGTCTCCCCTCGAAACCCACTAGTAACTGAGTCCCACAGGATATGGGACAAGTGGCGCCCACACGTGGGACTCAAGTGGTTGCAGACCCCTCACCGGACAAAGAGACATTCGCATGGTAGCAGCTGCATTCTGGCTTTGAGGACTCTCCGTCGCCCATGGAAGCTGGACCTCTAGATGGAAGTAACTGATTTTGCCTTCGTCCTATTCAGTACATAATGGGCCAATCATAAAGCAAAGAAGAAAAGTTTATTTCTTTCTTTAAGTGTTCTTTCAGGGAGAAAGGAGTTAGGGTAAAGAAAAAAGGAAAAAAGATTTGGTAAAGTTTTTTATATTCATTGGAGATCTCTGTCCATGGGTTATATTGGACGGCCCCTCCATTCATCCCAAAATATGGGACTAGGTGGGTAGGGAACTTAATGCCCACCTTAAGGAAAAAGGAAATCTCTCATTATATTAAGTCATATGTCTATGCAAGCTCTCTGTGTGTTAACTGTCCTCTCATGTGTCTGAGATTTGTGTCATGTGTGTTCCTCTGTGTTGGTTTCTGTTAAAAGTGGCCACTTCAAAGTTTTTTCATTCTATATTGTGCACATAAATTAAGTTTACTTTTGGCATGCCTCTTAAACTTTTTCAAAGGCCTAATTTGAACCCGGGTTCCTAAGTTTCTACAAAAAATTCTGAATTGGTTTTCTAAAGGTTTTATTTGTTATCTGTTAAGACTGGATTTGATCTC
>VZQC01005718.1:358572-389313 GCA_009823505.1 Rhizomys pruinosus
GGGAGTATTGTGATGCCATGGATTGGGATAAGCACTTACCTGCTGTAGAGTGACCCAATGACGGGAATAGCTCGAGCCGCAAAATAGGAGATACATGTCTGGGACACTCCTTATCCTAAACATCCACACTTGGGATGCAGCCAGACTGCAAGAGTGCCCCCCCATGGTCTGCCCAGACACTCTGTGAGGCATGCCAGTTTCCTGGCCCCTACCTCCTCCCAAGAACCGGTTTTGCGGAAAGCAACTCGAGTAGCCTAAGACACGGGGCTCTACCGGTAAAGACCCAACCATGGAGACACGTCACATAGCCTAAGACAGACTCTCCTTTTGTAAAGTAAATAAAATAGGGGGACATGTTGGAGACCGAGACACAGTACAGCCTGGACAGGCCCGGACAAGCCTTGCTCGCCCAGCATGGATCTGGGACTATGCCGATGTTTGCTGAAGATAAGCCCAGGATGTTTCAGCCCATAGGACATTCCAAGCTTATCTTAAACACGTTTTGCAAGCCCTGCCAGATCACCCTTACTCTAACTATCTCTACAGCCCTCCCCCTCCCCACTTCCTGCTTTCTGCAAGATATATGTAACTGCCTTTATTCCAATAAACCAGACCTTGACAACTTTGCTTGGTCTCCTTCCTTTAACCCATTATATTTCAGGTTTGGGGTCTCCCCTCGAAACCCACTAGTAACTGAGTCCCGCAGGATACGGGACACAACTTGACACACCTGGGTTGAGGGAGCCTCAATTGAGGGATTGGCTTCATTGGATTGGCCTGTGGCCACATCTGTGGAGTATTGTCTTGAATTGTCAGGCAATGTGGGAGGGCCCAGCCCACAATGAGTAGTGCCACCCTGGGCAGGTTGTTGTGTACCATATAAGAAGGCAGGCTGGGCATGAGCCAGGGGAGCAAGCCAGTGAACAGCATTCCTCCATGGCCTGTGCTTCAGCTCCTGCCTCCAGGTTCCTACCCTGAGTTCCTGCCTTGGGCTCCCTGAGTGATGACCTATGACCCAGGAGATGTAAGCTGAATAAACCCTTTCCTCCCCAAGTTGTTGTCAGTCAGAGTGTTTTGTCACAGCAATGGAAGACAAACTGGGATAAAGGATTACCAGGCCCATCCAAACTGTCTTCTTTTGGACTGCATGCAGCTGGTTCAGGAAGATAGAATCTAGCTTTTTGAGTCAAATTATCTGGTTAGGTCAAAGAAAATATAGTCTCACCTTTTACCTGCCATAACAAACCTCCTCAGACTTCTGTCACTCAAATAGACTTCTTCTTGTCATCATCTTCATATAAATTCTTACTAAAAATACCTTTTTAACATTTTTCACCTTTTTATATCCCTTTTTAATACCATGAGACATAACATTCATAAACAGATTGACCCTTAATTGTGCAGATTTACTAAGTAATTAATATTTATTTCCCATGTAACAAGATAGAACAGTTATCTCAAATACACTAGTATAAACTGTGAGATGTTCATGTCAGCTTGGGAGCAGGTTTTGAATGACCAATTATCTTTGAGTGCTTAGAGGTATTTTACCTAGGCCTGGCAAATGTCCCCACATGTGTAACGTGTGGAAATAAATTGCACCCTAGAACAGAAGTGATCATCCTTAAAATGAACTTATATTTTTAGGACCAAGGACCACAGTGTAATTTAACAGTTTTATCTCATATGACAGTTTACTTGTGAATCAACTTGATATCAAGTAAATCACTAGCATTAGATGTGAGCCTATTCATTTAAACAGCTCCATGAAACAAATATCATGTTGAACTAGTTTCAAACATGAAACTTCAACCCCTTGATGAAAACTCTAAATCAGAGATGAAAACTTAAATCAGAGTAAAATATGACTCTTGACTTTATAACAGTCAAAATAACATTTTAAACTTCACAACTTACTGAGGTCATCTAGCTGTGAAGTAAATTTTCCTGTTTTTAATTTAGGATTCATTGGATTCTTGGGTCAGTTATTTGTTTCTGACTCAGAAATTCAAAAGTAATGATCTTTACATTTGTAAAGCCATCTGGGTAGATTTTTGTAAACACATGTTTTAACCAAGGTGTTGCTTATGAAGTGGCCTGCTTCTCACAGCTACTGACAGGCAACCTACTGGGTCATTAGAGACAAAGGAGGTCATATTCCCAGATAAACCTGCTGGAGTCTGTATCCAGAGTCTACTGTGGCGCCCTTGAGCCCCTACCGTATGGCCTGTCACAGCCATTGGTCTCTGATTTGTACAGCTTGACAGGATAGCTCAGTATTGGACAAAAAGCATTAGGAAAATCATCTTGAAATCTGGGGATAGATGTATGTCTTCTGGAGAGATATCTCTAAACCCAAAAACTGGCTTGTGGTTTGCATTGTCTCTCTCCCTTGTAAGTAAATCAATGATCAACTAGGTAGCTTCACCAAAGTACAAACATTCATCAGAAATCTAAAATTGAGTTTGGGGCAGCACTGGTTCTGGTGAGTCTCTGGAAGAATCCAGCTCTCTGCTGGCAGTGCCTGGTCTACTCAGCTTGTAGCTCTGCCACTACCCTGCCTAGATCTCACAGAGATCTCTGTATTTCTGTGTGTTTAGGGTCCATTCTCATCTTAACAATTACTCTAATTACAACTGAAGCTGGGCCACATTCTGAGGCTCTAAATGGGTATAACACCATTTGACCCACCTCAGAGCAGTGGCCACCAGACCAGACAGGGTGCTATTCAAATGTGACTTGAGTCTGGAACAAGTGCAGGTGGTGAGAGGTGAGAAATGGCCCAGCTATGATCCAGTGAGTGAATTTCATCTGGCCAACCTCCAGCCCTGGCTGATGAATCACAAAAATCCCTATAAACCTGCCCTTTCCCTCATCAGAGACTCAGAATAGGCTTCTCCCTTCTTCCATCAATAAAAACAACACAATTCCAAACCCTTGTTCAGCCCTCCCACACCTTCTCTGCCTAGAAAATATCTCCTGGACACCTCTTCCCAGGGCAGAGACAATAAACCCCAGCCACCTCAAACAGTATTCTCAGGCTTTGGCCAGAATCTGAAAGAAAAAGAAGACCAAAACCAGGAAAATTTACACCTGAAAAGAGGTAGACAAACCTAACAGAATTCCATGGCCCCTAGTGGGGAATGTGCTAAGGAGGCAGGAATTCTGGGAATTATCTCATTAAAGAAATAACTATCCTTCTCACCTCTTTACCATGGCTTAAAGTATACCACCTTTTAAGGTGTGGTCCTGCAACCAGGTGATTGATATGCCCAATTGGATTAACTCTTAAGAGGAGACAATGGAATGTTTCCACCTCGAAGTAGATTCCAGCATTTCTATTACACTAATAAAGATACTGATTTAACCCAGTTTATCTATTGATGATAATTATCATTTATTATTATTATTATTTTAATCAAAATATCAGGAAGACTCTTGTAAATACAGATAAATTATTCTCAATATTTTTATCGAGTTTTGGGGTTTTTTTTTCTTTTTTCTTTTTTTTTTTTTTTCTTTTATTACTTTTTTTTTCATTTTGTTAACAATAAGTAATAATTTATGAGACAAGCATCCTTCATGTTAAAACCAATTTGCAAGCAGTCGTGCCCCAAACCCACACAAGCCCAAGGTCCCACCATCCACCTGGGGGGGCTCGTATGTTCAATCAAGTTTGATCAATAAGTGTCCAGTCTATATTGCTGTAGTTTCACACTCACCCCCAATTGCAGCCCTTACATTCTAACACACCCCCTCTTCACAGATTGTTCCCTAGGCTTAAAAAGGGCACAGGTGGACGAGAAGCAAAACATTCTACTTTCTCTGGAGCTGTCCTTGACTCTGGTCAATTCTGGCGTTTTCCTTTCAGGGCTGACAGTTTTGTCAGGAATAACCTTCAATCCCACTAATGAAGCACAAGCATTAGATATATAGGTATTTGTATTAGTCAGGGTTCTCTAAAAGAAACAGAAAGCAACAGGATGAATATATATACTATATACAATTTATTGATTTGCTCACGTGAGGAGCTCACAGTAGCGCCGAACTGGAGAGCCGGGAATCCAGGGAACTGCTCAGTCCGCAAAGCTGGATGCCTCAGAGTCCCAGTCTAGTGCTGAAGGCCGAATGGATTCCAGGAGATCTGCCAGTCTCAGTACACGCTGGATCCGAAAGGTTGATCACAGCAGCAAGACAAACTCACCAATGGAGAGAGAGGCAGCCGCAGGAAGAAGGAAAAAGGGACCAGCTCCCCTGCCTGGCCTTATAACTGCCTGTTGGCAAAGGTAACACCCACATTTGGGGTGGGCCATCCGGGTTGGAGGTGGTCAATCAGAAACCCTTTTTCTCCTTATTTGTTCCTTAGTCCAGTCAAGTTGACACCAGGATTAACCATGACAAGTCCACCCTTGTAAACTTGACACCCAAATAATAGCCTCTGCCTTTAAATGTCAATTGCAAACGATGGCATGGGTCATAAATTCCACCTAACATGTTTAAGTTCTCATGTGCAATAGCAAAGCATATATCTTAGAGTAGGTGGTAATGTCCTTGAGAAGAACTTAGTCCATTCAGTATCTAAACCTAAATATGACAACTTAACACATATCTCAGTTGCACATTCAAAGGGGAACACAAGTATCCACGTAAATACATACATATATATATATATATATATAATACATATATAAACAAGCACATTCTTAACCAAATAGGACAGGGTTAATATCTATTATAATCCACGGTTTCTGCAACTGTTCCCGTGGACTTCAGCTGATATTATGACTACCTTCTTCTACTACCCATTCGTATTTCCTCCACCATCACAAGCAACCTCTGTCAGGTCTTGGCTTCTTCCTGAGGAGTGCCCATACTTCATCCTGAAGGGTCGGGGCCATTTATTGTCCTGTCTGGTTTTGGTTGTTGGAGTTTCCCATTGACCTTAATCATAGGACATGGTAGCAACCAGAAGGCACCCTAAGCATCTCCTGCCTTCTAAGACATAACTTCCTTGCCCCATTGTGGAGGAAAAAGTCAATTTCCCCTTCTGGTAAGTCTGGATCAATCACTCCTCTATTACTGTTATTCCTTCCTTAGACCTGTTGCCTTAAAGGCAGTAGAAGCCCAATGGCCAGGGGGAAGTTTAGCTTAGCTTCCAGTTCAATGAATGTTTGCTGTATCTCCGGGCAAAAGCACTCCCCCCTTTAGAGCCAAAACTTCTAAACCAGCAGAACGCAAGGTCGGTGGTACAGGAAGCAAAAATTTCCTACTGGGTCACTAGGGGTGATATGGGTGGAATCATTCCCACCTTCCACCCCGTGGTTCCTGGACCCATGAATTCTGGCTATAGGAGAAAAAGTACTGTCCTGGTTTGTCTTTCATTGCGGTGACAAAACACTCCTGGACCGACACCAACTTGGGGGAGGAAAGGGTTTATTTCAGCTTACATCTCCTGGGCCACAGTTGATCACTCAGGGACCCAAGGCAAGAACTCAGGGCAGGAACCTGAGGGCAGGAGCTGAAAAGCACAGGCCATGGGGGAATGCTTTCCACTGGCTTGCTCCTGGCTTGCTCCTGGCTTGTCGCTTGGCTCATGCCCGCCTGCCTTCTTATATGTCACTGTCCAACAATCAAGACAATACACCACTGATGTGCCACAGGCCAATCAATGGAGCAAATTCCCCAATGAGGCTCCCTCAACCCAGGTGTGTCAAGTTGACACTAAAGCTATCCAGCACAATTGACCCCTTGTCAACTTGACACACAAAACACATCACTATTAAACCCCCACCTTTCCAGTCTTATCCCCAAATATGAGGTTAACATGAATCACAACCTAAGACAGTACAACCTCAAAAACCTCACAGCCTTAAAATGTCCAAACACTTAAAAGTCCAGTCTATTAAAAGTCTCCTAACTGTGGGCTGCTGCAAACAAGCACTGTCTTATTCAAAGGGAAGAATCAGGCACTCTCAAACAAAACCTAAGTCCAGCAAGTAGCTCAAGGCTGACACCTGGGATCACTCACGTTCTTCTGGGCTCCAAAGGTCTCGGCAAGCTCCCTCTCTCGACTCTGCCTCCGTGGCACACTCATCTCGGGCCCAGGCAACTCCATTCTACAACTCCATCACCTACCCTGGCGCTCTTGGTGGTCGTCCAGGTTACCGGCATCTCCAAAAAGCTGGGGTCGCTTACTGAAACTGAGGCAGCACCTTCACCAGGGTCTCTTCTGACCTCTCCTGTGTGCAAAGCCTCAGCTTCTCTCTATGACCCCTGCATCCTGGGGTCTCACAGCAACCGAGGTGCACTTCCACCAATGGTCTTTCCTGACCCTCTCACAGTGCCAAGCCTCGGGTGCTCTCTGTACCCCTCATTTCAACACCGGAACATATAGGAGACCTTACACGTTACAAAGTCCGGCTTCTGGCTCGAGATGGAGGCTTCAGGCCCCTTCTGGATCACGCTTCTGTGTGCTGACCTTGAAGATATTCTCCCCAGAAGATTCACCTCAGTGATCTGGTCTTTGTTACTTACAGCGGATTTTTCAGCCCCAGCTAACCAGCATCAATTGCCCAGTACCACACAAAAGTTTTCACTCAGGTTCTGGTCCTTGTTACTTACAGCTGATTCTCCACACCCCCAGCTGACCAGAACCCACAGATTACACAGTCCGGATGATTCTGCTCCCTTTGGAAACTTCACAAGCCAGGCCTCCATCTTCTACAAACTCCTTCCAAAACTGCTCCAAGCTCCACAGCAATGATCTTAAGCATCAATGATCTTCCCAGCCCAAAGTTCCAAACGCCTCCACAATCCTCCCCAAAACACCAAGGTCAGGTCTGTCACAGCAATACCCCACTCTTCTGGTACCAATTTCTGTCCGGGTTTGTCTTTCATTGCTGTGACAAACACTCTGACGACACCAACTTGGGGAGGAAAGGGTTTATTTCAGCTTTACATCTCCTGGGTCAACAGTAGTTATCACTCAGGGAACCCAAGGTAGAAACTCAGGGCAGGAACCTGGAGGCAGGAGCTGAAGCACAAGGCCATGGAGGAATCTGTCCACTGGCTTGCTCCTGGCTTGCTCCTGGCTTGCTCTTGGCTCATGCCAGCCTGCCTTCTTAACTGTCACTGCTCACAATCAAGACAATACACCACAGATGTGGCCACAGGCCAATCCAATGGAGCAAATTCCCAATTGAGGCTCCTCAACCCAGGTGTGTCAAGTTGACACATAAAGCTATCCAGACATCCATATAGTGGATGCTGATTCAAAGCAATACTGCTTGCTGGAGAACCTTGCCCTAGCCTCCAGGGTATGACTAATTGGCGCTGTAACTGTGTTTTCAAGAGGCCATTCCATCTATTATATCAAGCCAGCTGCTTCTGGGTGTTGGGGACTGAGTAAAGGACCCAGTGGATCCATGACCATGGGCCCACAGTCACACTTCTTTGGCTGTGAAGTGATTTCCTTGATCAGAAGAATCTGTGAGTGAATACCATATGGTGGATAAGGCATTCCGTAAGTCCTGGATGGTAGTTTTGGCAGAAGCATTACGTGCAGGAAAGGCAAATCCATAACCAGAATAAGTATCATTCCTGTAAGAACAAAACGCTGTCCCCATCCATGATGGAAGTGGTCCAATGTAGTCAACCTGCCACAGGTTGCTGGCTGGTCACCCGGGAATAGCACCATATCTGGGGCTATGTTGGTCTCTGCTGTTGGCAATCTGGCACTCGGCAGCAGCTATAGCCAGATCAGCCTTAGTGAGTGGGAGTCCAGCTGTTGAGCCCATGAATAACCTCATCTCTGCCACCATGACCACTTTTCATGGGCCCATTGAGCAAAACAGGGATAGCTGGAGAAGGAGGCTGACATCCACAGAATAGTCATCCGATCTACTTGATTATTAAACTCATCCTCTGCTGAGATCACCTTTTGATGAGCATTTACATGAGACACAAGTATCTTCACATCCTTGACCATTCAGAGAGCTCTATCCACATACTTCTTCCCCAAATGTCTTTTTCACCATTTTCCAGTCATGTTCCTTCAAAGTCCCTGACCATCCAGCCAAACCATTGGCTACAGCCCATGAATAGTATATAATCGAACCTCTGGCCATTTCTCCTTCAGGCAAAATGCACAACCATGTGCACTGCCCGAAGTTCTGCCCACTGGGAAGACTTTCCTTCACCAGTGTCCTTTAGGGTTGTTTCAGAAATTGGCTGTAATGCTGAAGCTGTCCACCTCTGGGTGGTGCCGGCATAGCGTGCAGAACCATCAGTAAACCAGGCCCTAGTCTTCTCTTCCTCAGCAACTGATCATAGGCAAACCCCATGAAGCCATAGCTACTGCTTAAGCCCAGGAGCATTGTAACAGGAGTGGGAACCATAGGCATTTGGGCAACTTCTTCATGTAGCTTGCTTGTGCCCTCAGGGCCTGCCCGGGCCCTGCCCGTATGTACCACTTCCATTAAATGGACTGTTGCTGTGCACGTCCTACTTTATGGTCTGTGGGTCAGATAACACCAGCTCATGATGGGCAGCTCAGGTCGCATGGTGACTTGGTGGCCCATTGTCAACGTTCAGT
This sequence comes from Rhizomys pruinosus, assembly GCA_009823505.1. Lineage (NCBI taxonomy): Eukaryota > Metazoa > Chordata > Mammalia > Rodentia > Spalacidae > Rhizomys > Rhizomys pruinosus. The sequence goes on from VZQC01005718.1 coordinate 367,166, forward strand.
TTCCACTAAGGCCCAATAGCAGGCTAAGAGCTGTCTCCAAAGGGAGAATAGTTTTTGCAGATGAAGGTAGAGCCTTGCTCCAAAATCCCAAGGGCCTCCTGTGATTCCCCTATGGGATCCTGCCACAGACTCCAGACAGCATCTCTATCTGCCACTGAACCTCAAGCACCATTGGGTCTGCTGGATCATATGGCCCTAGGGAGAGCAGCCTGCACGCACTTGGACCTGTTGAAGAGCCTTTTCCTGTTCCAAGCCCCACTCAAAGTTTGCTGCCTTACGAGTCACCTGATATATGGTGTCTTAGTAACACCCAGATGAGGAATGTGCTGCCTCCAGAATCCAAAAAGACCCACCAGACGTTGTGCTTCTTTCTTGGTGGAGGGAGGGGCCAGGTGCAACAACTTATTCTTTACCTTAGAAGGAATGTCTCTGCATGCTCCACACCACTGAACTCTAGAAACTTCACCAAGGTAGATGGCCCTTGAATTTTAGTTGGATTTATTTCCCACCCTCTCATGCCATATGCTTATACAACAAGTCTAGCTAGTTGCTACCTTCTGTTCACTGGTTCCAATCAACATAACATCATCAATATAGTGGACAGTGTGATATTTTGTGGAAAGTCAGGCGATCAAGATCCTTCTAACTAATTTATGGCACAAGCTGGAGAGTTAACATACCCTTGAGTAAACAGTAAAGTATACTGTGGGCCTTGCCAGCTGAAAGCAAATTGCTTCTGGTGTCCTTATGAACCGGTATTGAGAAAAAAGCATTGGCCAGATCAATAGCTGCATACCAGACCAGGAGACATATTAATCTCTCAAGTAAGGACACCACATCTGGTACACTGCTGCAATTGGTCACTACTTGGTTGAGTTTTTCGATAGTCAACTGTCATTCTCCATGATCCATCTGTCTTTGCACAGGCCAAATTGGAGAGTTAAATGGAGATGTGGTAGGAATCACACACCCTGCATCTTTCAAATCCTTGATAGTGGCATTAATCTCGCAATCCCTCCAGGGATACGATACTGTTTTTGGTTCACTATTTTCCCTGTAGAGGCAACACCAATGGTTTCCATTTGGCCTTTCCAACCATAAAAGCCCTCACTCCACAGATCAGGGACCCAATGTGGGGATTCGCCAATTCTAATTATATCTATCCCAATTATACATTCTGGGATGGGGAAATAACTATGGATGTGTTCTGGGACCCACTGGCCACGTGAGTCGGACTTCAGCCAAAACCCATTTATCACTGACCTCCATAGGCCCCTACTTTAACCAGAGGCCACATGCTTTTTAGGGTCTCCTGGGATCAGTGTCAACCAGAACCAGTACCAATAGGCCTCGAAAAGTCTGATTATTTCCTTTTCCCCAGTGTACAGTTACCCTGGTAAAAGCCCTCAGGTCCCTCTGGGAAGGACAGGAGGAAGGCAAAAAGCATAACTCTTTGGTATTGTACAAGGTCTTCCTCACTGGAACCCGGCCACCCCTTCATTCAAGGGGTTCTGGGTCTGTGAACTGTCTCAAGTCTGGAAACCGGTCAATGGGCGGGATTCGCTACTCCTAAAATCAAATGTTGACTTCCTGTCATTGTTTAGACTTTTCTGCTTATACAGATCAAATAAAAACTTAGTAGGTTCTTATGTATTTGGTTCTGGGAACACCATGATTAATTAGCCAGTTCCAAGATCATTTCGGGTCATGCCATTATAGGTATTGTTTTCCTTTGCCACCCATATGATAATATGTACTATAACTACGCTCATCTGGCCTTCTGCGATTCAGTGCTGCACCTGACCCCTACCCTGAGGTCTGTTAACCTATTATTGTACATTTAATTTATGCAAAGAGAGCCACAACTTCTCTAACTGTAAGATCTGGCATAAGAAATAGAACAAAAACAAAGCTCTTCAAATGTTCTGGTGTCCTCTCTCAGTACTTTCCATCTTATAAATTCAGTGAGTGGCATGTCCTCTGGTTCCTCTATTGTGGAGAATGTGGTTTTACACTTCGAATCCACTCGAGCATGCCCATCTGCCTGACCCTCACAATCCCTTCAAATAATACTAAGCCAAGAATATCAGGCATCTCTAACTCGCTGTTAGTAGGCCATGTTTTAATAAATACATCAGTCAAATAAACTTTTAACACCTTTTTAATGCTCGAGCTTCCATGTTAAACCTAGAATCTCTACTCAGTGGGCTCATATCGATAAACTCAGTATGATCCATTTTATATTCCTTCCACCATTATCCACACCCTTAAAAATCCATTCCCACACATATTCCTTAGGCTTCTGCCGGAATGAATCAGCATTCATTAATTTTTTTAGTAGTATATCGCACCTCCTCGTGACCACACTTTCTATCTCACCTTGAGGGGCTTGCTTAGACTTCAACTGGTTATAGGTCTAGAGGCAACAATTGTTGGGCCCTGAGGGACATCAGCTCCACTGGGAGGGGGGGATTAATTTCCTCAGGCAGGGTGGGGAGGAGGGATCTGCGGGTGTGGATTCTCTGCTGAGGGTGGGGAGGTTAATTCCTCAGATAAAGAAAATCCCTCAGAACCGAGGGTTCAAAATCCTCATCATCATAGTTCTCCCACACATCTCCATCCCAAGTTTCAGGGTTCACCACCCTTTCCCCCCAGTGCTCTCACTTAAACTGCTGACACTCTTCTGGCTGGGAAAAATTGCGTTGTAAATCAGCCAACAATAATAAGGGCTCCAGCTTGATTTTCTGCTGCTTTAGCTCTTTGGCTCTGGAGAGAAGATTCTCTTCCAGAGCACAACTTGGAAACCTTTAAACTGTTGTTTCGAATCCGAGCTGGTCATTTTTATCACCGAGCTCCATATTTTCTCTAACAGTTTATCCAGACATGCTAGGAGCAAAAAGCAACATCATATTTTCCTGATTTTTCTGCAATTTCTCGAACGTTTATATATAGAGTCGCTAAATTCCTTGCTCCTCACAAGAGGTGAGTTAGGTGAGTCAAATGGATCTATCTCATAATTAATCAAATAGTCGCACCAAGGATTATCATTCCTCTTCATGCCACCAGGAGAGCCTTCAGTAACTCTAGGCTTCATTGGGTTGGAGAGCTGGCTCCAGAGGCTACCAAGCCCACTAAAGAAATTCATCCTTCAATTCTGTTTCTCTAGAACCCTTCTGGTACCAAAAATCTGTATTAGTCAGGGTTCTCTAAAGAAACAGAAGCAACAGGATGAATATATATAACAATATAATTTATTGATTTGCTCACGTGACGGAGCCAACAGTACGCCGAACTGGAGAGGCTGGGAATCCAGGGAACTGCTCAGTCCACAGGCTGGATGTCTCAGGAGTCCCAGTCTAGTGCTGAAGGCCCAATGGATTCCAGGAGATCTGCCAGTCTCAGTACACCGCTGGGATCCGAAAGGTTGATCACAGCAGCAAGACAAACTCACAGATGAGAGGAGGCAGCCGCAGGAAGAAGGAAAAAGGGGCCAGCTCCCACTTGCCGTGGCCTTAAAACTGCCTGCCGGCAGAAGGTAACACCCACATTTGGGGTGGGCCATCGGGTTGAGGTGGTCCAATCAGAAGACCCTTTTCTCTTATTTGTTCCTTAGTCCAGTCAAGTTGACACCCAGGATTAACCATGACAGTATTTAAACAGTACTAATTGTTATGGTAGGTTACTTTGGTATAGACACAGATATTCGGATGGTATGTTAATCTATGAATTACATTTTTTTTCTGTAAACTATGACAGGGTCTTACTGTGGCTTATAACATCTCCTAACCATTAGAGGATGTAAGCTTGTGGCATCAGCCCTGGGTTATTCCTCCAAGGAGAGAGCTAATAGCCAATTAGATTTGGGATATACAGGCATATGGCTGCCACTGCTGCACAGTATTTCCAGGCAGGTGAGGTGTAGCTGGTGCTGACAGAGGAGTCTTGCTTGACTCAAGGAGACCTATATTTGCTTTATTGGTTTAGTGGCCTTTGGTAACACTCTCTGGTATTCCAGAGACCAACTGTACACTTGCAAGTGTGTCTCAATACATCTTTCCCATGCTTACATCAGGGCTTCAACAGCAGGGCCTTATTGCCTCTCTTCTTGCAAGTATCCCAGTTTACAGGCAGGAAGCCTTTACCTTTTGGGGGGGGGGGCTTGGATCCCCTGGCCAACATCTCCTTGGTAGAATAATCCATTGCTGATATCAGAGCTCTCCTATATTAATATAGTTTGCTTAAATGCACAGCTTAAGGAGACTTTAGTATTATATTTGGTTCTGAATAGAGAATAATCCTTTTCACAGGTCCTATGTCTATTAGTCAACTAAAGAAGGCACTTTTACTGGTTTTATAAGAAATTACCTCTATGACAGTTGGCTCCAATTTACAGTTAGAGAACGACCTCATCATCATCATATTCCTCCTTGTTCGATGAAGGAGAGGTAAGAAAATCTCTCATATTAAAACTTTGCGGCACCTAGAAGGTAAGTTTCATTGAGACTCGTTATAAATAGTTGTTACAAGTAGGATCCACAGAGGGGTTTGATGCCTGTAGCAGTCTGAGGCTTTTCTTCCTTTCAATGTTCAGATGGGCCAACATTTCTGCTGGCACTTCCTGGTACATCCTACACAATGCAGAGCTGTGTCTTTTGTTTCTCAGCCAACAACATCATGAACTTTGCAGCTAAATGGATGGAGCCAGAAGATATTATATTAAGTGAAGTAACACAGTCCCAGAAAAACAAATGATGAATGGTATCCCTCATCTGTGGATGCTAGCATCAATAACCCAGTAGTAAATATTTCTTCTGGAGAGGGATGCATATTAAAAGAACAACCACAGAAAGACTGCATCAGAAAACTGACTGAAATGGTGAATCAGAAGGGGTGGGAGGGGCGGGAGAGGGACATGGGTCTATATTCGATTAATGTATATTTAATTGACATGAGTTCAACAAGTATCCAATTTTGCCCAGACTCTGCTTACAGGTTACATGGTGTTTTAGGACTTAGTAAAAGTAAATATGTGTATATTAAACAGCATTGGTTTAAAGGTTCTGATTAAAATGATAATGCACCTGAGCTAATTGGAAATATAAATTGTTGTCGTCCATATTTGTTTTACTTAAAATCTGTATAACAATAACTTTGGGATTGGCACATACAAATGTTCTCTATAATTTTTCTGTTGTACAGTATCATCTTATAGCATTCTTTTACCTGTAGGATGATTTAACTTAAGAAATTAAGTTTGCTTCCCAAGTTAACGACATTCAGTCACCCAAAACAGCTTGAGTGAATTTGATGAAATCTGAACCTTGATTCCTGCCTATAGGTATGTGTACTACAACTGCCTTTTTGAGACTCAAGGGTCATAGAACAAAAACCTAAAATAAAAAGGGAGGATACAGATATATATGAAACCTTTTTGTCAAAAACTTCGCAATTCAAATCACAAAACTACAGGAAAAGATTTTTATGTTCCCACAGGTCAAAACATCACCAACTTAACGACTGAGAAAGAAAAGACACAGCTTTATTGAGTTTTTGATCAATGCATGCAATAGTTCTTAATTCAATTTAGACTCCCTTATTTTTAGTTGTTACCCTGAACCTTTAACTCTGGTTATACCACTCCTTGGCATATACCCAAAGTACTAATCCTACTGCAGAGATACTTGTATATCCATGTTTGTTGCTGCTCTTTTCATAATAGCTAAGAAATGGAAGCAACTTAAGTGCTCCTCAACTGATCAGTGGATAATGAAGACATGATATAGAATGGAGTTCTACTCAGCAGTAAATAAAGATGAAGTCATGAAATTTGCAGGTAAATGGATGGAACTAGAAACTGTTATGCTAAGTATCACAGACTGAGAAGAACAAATGACATATATTTTCCTTCATTTGCAGATCCTAGCACCAAATTTTTATATGTGAGTGTGTATCCTGAGATAGCTGCAGGAACCAGGAAAATGGAAAGGAACCAGGGAGGTAAAGGGAACGAAGCAACCTGAGAGAGGAAAATCAGAAGGAAACAGGTGTTACTAAGGGTGAAGAGAGTAAAATGGGAGTGTTTAAATGGGAGGGAGGAGGGAAAGTTATACAGTATACTATGGAGATAATGGGGAAGAAGAAGCTCAAGTGAGGTGGGACCATAGGAGACAGGTACTATCAAGGGAGAAATGGGGAAAATGGGGACACTTTAACTGGGGAGGGCATGAAAGGAAGGTTAGGAAGAGAGAGAGTAGAAGAAGGGATAAATAATGCCTAGGTGGTATAGAAAACCAGAGGGAATCATGTTGGTTCATCAATGTGCCACCACTGCACAAATGTATCCTGTGCTGGCCATTGAAGTGGTTATTTGGTCTTAAACCTGGTATTGGACCACCGATTATTGTTCTCCCTTAATAGCTTGCATAGTGCTCTCCAAAGCTGTAAGAGCAAGCCTTCATGAAGTGACTTCCAGGTCAGTTCCATCTCCATTGCTCCAATTCTGGACTCAAAAGTATGTGCAAAATATGCATCCTTATATTTACAGATAAGTATGCCAGTAATCACTCATCAAAGAAGCTTCTTTTGCAATAGACTGACATTATTTCAGAGTTCCACAACTGGTCATACACAGAGATTGTCTCTGAATCTCCAAGCCTAAGTGGTACATCTACAATGCAACCTCTATACCTAAAGTTCACAGAACATAGAACAAGCGGTAAAGAGAACACTCTTTTGGAGCATCTCTCAGTTCTCATCAATGAAGCTCCCTCATGCAACAGAAGGCCAGGAACACAAATGGTCACAAATGGACAAAGCATAGAGAATAGAGTCTGCAGATTGTGGCATTTCTGATGAACAATTACTTATACTTACACTCCTAGAGAAATGAAACTCCATGTTCCCATAGAAACTTATAGTCAAATGTTTATAGCAGCTCTATTTTCCATTATCACATACTAAAAAAAATAAAATATACTTCAATCAGTGAATAAATAAGTAAACTGAGGCCATCTGTTGTTATAGTGAAGCAGTTTTCTCTGGGCCTGAGTGACCATCACCATGGACACAGGTGACCTACAGAATATCTTGACTCTACAGTCATGGCAACATAATAAGCAAAGCAATACTGATTGCCATGTCTGTGGTAATAGTAATAGGGCTGCAAACACTGTCTGATAGAATAAAAAGATCATCAGACTTCATTAACAGATTACAGCCTATACCTCCCTCTTGCCCCTCAGCTGCTTGTACAGGGGACTTTCTCCAGAATCCTGTAAGTAACACCAATAAACTCATGGTTCACCAAGCTACAAGTGGATGGAATTATTCTTTGATATTTTGATGCCCTTTGGGGGGGTGGATAAATGCTTCCTGTGTCTCCCATGCAAAAAAGTGCAACAGTTTTACTCAGACAATAAAGGATGAACTTCTCATATACCCACTGAAACAAATCTCAAATACATTCTGTTGATACTGAAAGTGCAATTTTTAATCAATGATAGTGTTTTGTGATCACATTTATGTGCTACTGTCCAAAAATTCACAGTGATGAAAATAAACAATGATCCACAGTTTAGAGCTTGAGGGGTATTAAAAAAGAGATAACATTAGTGAATTTGGAGTAAAGGAACTACTCTGTAGCATGAATAAGCTTGGTGGTAATTACATAATTTATATGTGTCTATAAAATTCATGGAATTATACTCTCCAAATTAGTTTTACTTTATGACAATTTTTAATGTAAAACAATCTAAAGAAAGCATTGCTTTTATGTATACTTATATACATTCCTGTATTAATATGGCATCTTTACTGTTATTTGGAAAAATGTTCATCAGAAAATAATAAATTTGAACTTCATTTCTCTTATGGACTACAGAATTCCCAATATCATTGGGATATGGAAGACAGAGAGAAGTGTACTAGAAGATTCAAGACTTGGTGTGTCAGAGAAATAGTTGTCAACCTGGGTTATTGCATCCTCACCTTTGTTTTATGCTGAGGGACCAGAGCTTTGATTTTTAGTGAAATTATGACAAAAGTAAAGGCATGTCATAAACAATTCAGTCAAATAACCCAAGATATAGAATAATGTTGATTTAAATGGGACAGTTCAGTGTCTTAATTACAAACTGTGGAATTTTTTTTATCAGTTACACAGCTTGATCTCTGTGGAGTTACTGCTCAGAAACAAAGTTAAGTCAGAAACAAGGAAATGCCCAAGGGATCCAAAAATGCCATTCTCAGAGCAATGATTCAAAGTGCACTGCTTTGTGACATAGCTCCTCGCTGGGATTGTTACACTCTCCCTGATTACCACACATCCAGGTAAGGATGACAAAGACAACACCAAGAAACCACCACCTCAGAGGCCTAGCCTAGACTTAAACACACACACCAAACTTTTAATGGTTGAACTGCAAACTCTGGAGTCTGCTAGCAAATGCTTAATGAGTCCTTCTGTGACAGGTAAGTTTGTCTCAAAGGACATGATAAACATGAGATCATTATTTTGTCAGAATCTTAGTCCTGAAATAATGATTCTCCAGATCCTTCCTTATAATTTGAGAGACACGATGCTAATTGCCAACTTCTGTGATTAAAACTGAACTCTTTAGCCATCCCTCTACATCTTCTTTCTGAGTCAAAAAGAGCAAACCAGACACCAGGGATTCAGTCTAGGCTATTCACTGTTAATTAAAAAGTATGCACTTCCAACTAATCCCCAAGTCCTGATAATTCTGTTTCTCGTCTACCCCAAATAAAATTCCTACTTTTAATTTACACTCTGATTTTAATTAATTTTTATTATTTCTTCCTTAAGCTATGAAATTACTTTTCCCTCTTCTCTAATACAAACTGTAAGTTACAGCAAATGATCTGCTTAAAAGTACCCAATGATGCTACCTTCTTTCCTGAATACACTTTGTTTTCTCTTCATGCTGAGTGAAATGAAGTCTAATTTTCTCACTTACCATTAAGTAAAGGTGTTCAACAGCCTTCTTGCCATGTCCCCATGAATCCCATAAGGACTGAATCTTACTGCATCAGACCATGAACTCAGAGCTTTATCACCTCTGCCCTGCACATTCTTTTGTTCCTTACTTATATGACCTTCCTCTCATTCTTTTACTTTCTGAATTATTCATTCCAAAATTATATTGTCTCCAACAAGAACCAAACCTCAAAGATCATGTTCAGTGTCCCCATCCATCCCCTGGCAAACTCTCGGCACTGGAGTTTCTCTATAAATCTTTTACAACTGCATCTCATTGTCTTCATCTAATGCACATGCTTGGTGAAGGAAAAACATGAGTAAACTTCAAATAGCTAAATATGTGAATGATTCTTAATGCTCATTAATACTTTGGATTATTCTCAAAGCCAGTTTAGGAGAATTAAATAATTTCATAGTAAATATCAATGTCATATAAAATTTGGGGTTTGTGTTGGATAGCTTTAGTGTCAACTTGACACACATGGGTTGAGGGAGCCTCAACTGGAGAATTGGCTCCATTGGATTGGCCTGTGGCCACATCTGTGGAGTATTGTCTTGATGGTTGAGCAGTGTGGGAGGGCCCAGTCCACAATGAGTGGTGCCACCCTGAGCAGGTTGTGTACCATATAAGAAGGAGGGCTGGGCATGAGCCAAGAGAGCAAGCCAGTGACCAGCATTCCTCCATGGCCTGTGCTTCAGCTCCTGCCTCCAGGTTCCTGCCCTGAGTTCCTGCCTTGGGCTCCCTGAGTGATGAACTGTGAACCAGGAGATGTAAGCTGAATAAACCTTTTCCTCCCCAAGTTGGTGCTGGTCAGAGTGTTTTGACACAGCAATGGAAGACAAACTTGAACAGAGTTATAATAAGGTTCATTATTTTACACTTTTGCTCTTATGAGATCAACATATTTGCACAGATCCACTATGCATTCCTCACTGTTCCAAACATTCTAGCTTAATAAATACTAGAAAATTAAATTGATTGTGCCTGCAAAGAACTGACCATTTAAAATCCTAATCATCTTATTTTGATAGAACAAGTACATTTGTTGTACATTTATAAAATCTGCATAGTTTTAATGAATGTTCTTCCCTCCTATTAGTCCTATTTTGACTTTAATATTTTATTAAAACAAAACACATGTTCTCTTCATATATACATAATTTATTTTTTCTTTTAAATGATTTGTGAGTTTGTTTTTGCAGACCTTTACATGACCGAAAACTCATCAAAATCTGATTCTTTCTCCCTGGCTATTACATGAGACGAAGTCCTACAGCCCTGTACCCAGTAAACTAAAAAACATTCTGTTTCTTCCACTCTCTTGAAGGCAAATTCCCACTAAAAAAGACAGAAGTAAATAATTTCTTTGAAATTCACTTTCTTGTTAAATACTTTCAAAATTTCCACATCTGGTAGGTTTAATGATAATATGACCAAGCTGGTGGTGGTTACCAATATTTGATGGGAGAACGTGCCAGGTGTCAATACCATAAGCTTATCATAACTGTTCAAAAAATTTTCATACTTGTATAAGCTGTAACTATACCTTAACGTAGTAAATATTAAAACTAGAATTGCATGTTTTAGTTACACACCTGCATCAGAAACACTAAGCTTTTGTTGACAATTAAATTGTGCAGACCAGTTCCCAAGCAATTTTACTGACATGTGTGGAAGCCAAGGTTACCTTTAGATTGGTATCTATAGAGAAGGAATTGTGAAGGCAGATTCATGTCAGACCAGGTAAAACAGGACAGCACATTCAGTCCACTGCCCTCATACCACACCAACACGTGAGAAGGCTTACTCCTCTCATGCTGTGCATGTGCTGCAGTCCCGAGAACACCACTCTTAGGCAGCAAGAACAGGCAACAAGCTGCCTGGGGGCATCAGCTTGTGTTGGGTTTTTCTCAGCCACAAAGGAGATAGATGAGTTCTTAATCGTGTAAGTTAAGCAGTACATTAAATATTTAAATGAAAGACTGAAAATAATAAAAACCTATAACCAAAAGAGCAGAGGATAAAAGTTCCATGGCATTAGTGTAGGCAATAACTTTTTGGGTATGATCCAAAGTTCAGGCAACAAATGTGAAAATAGACAAATAGAATTCCATAAACCTTAAAAGCTTCTGCTTTGCAAAGGGAACAGTCATCTGAGAAAAGAGACAGTGGCAGCATGGAGAACAAGAGACTATTTACAAACCATACATCTAATAAGGAATTATGATTATTTAAAATATATAAGGAACTAAAAATCTCAGGAACAAGAAAACAAGTAATCTCATTTAATGGGCAAAGAAATCAAATAGATAGTGTTCAAAATAGATGCTTCTAAAAGAAAAGACAAATGGGCAACACATGTATACACATATTGAGAGTCAATAATAGTCAGAGAAAGGCAAATTAAAACCACAATGTCACCTGGTGTTTGCTAGAAAGACTACCATCAAAAATTTTTTAAAGATTAAAAAGTAATGAAGGTAAGTGTGTAGCAAAAAAAAAAAAAAAAAAAAAAAAAAAAAAAAAAAAGAGAAACCCTTATAAACCATTTAGGGGATGGATTATACACTAGAATGATAACTATAGAAAGTATGTAGATGAATCCAATCTGAATTTAGGTATGCATGGGCTAGCATTTCCAGCCAGTGTCTCCCAGAGGCACAAGTGAGTGTCATGAGCCCTTCCTGGCTATGCCCATGGATTGGGATGTGATGATGCCAAAGTCTAGGATTGGACCTGGGAGGTGAGGTCACACTGCCTATAAAATCCATTTGATAAATCTGTATTTGAATTCAGACCCTACCATGTGCTTCTCACTTGTGTGCTTCCTGCATGGCCTGGCTCACCGTGGAAATAAATGGTGCCTGAATGTGGGGCTGGAAGAAATCCTGGAGAAATTTGGTATGCGAACCCCACAATCCTGGCTCTTTGTTATCAACCTTCTTCTCTCCTTAATTTCCACCTTGTGCCATGGAGCTGGCTCTCCTGATTGGTTGGACAGATGGGAGGCCAGCCTGTGGACACATGGTTTTCCATGCATGGAGGAAACTGGCATATTCCTGGCCTGGTTCTTGAAGCCTACTGCCCATGTGGGAAGCTGGCAGTTTCCTGGCCTGGCTGGCCACAGGGTTGTCTGTTGAGCCATCGGTTTGTGTGCAGGCCATGGAAGTCAACAATTTCCTGACCTGTTGGGGCTGGGGAGTCACCAGCTCCCTAACCACAAGTTTGCCCACAATGCTATCACTTCAACTGGGGACCTGAAAAGAACCAGCAGTTTTTCTTGGTTTGAGCATGCTTTGTGACTGTGTGCTGAAGACAGTTCCCTGCTGCCTAGAACTAGTTTTTCCAGTTTGGGCCACAGCCAGCTTTTCATATGTAAATTTACCCCAGGCTTGCTCTGGTGCTCAGCTGAAAGGTTAGAGCCCAGACTTCTGTAATGCAAATTCAGGGCTTTTCACTACTAGAGATACCCTCTTGAAAGTTAAAAATTAGTATTAAAAACTTTTCTAACTTGTTCTAACCTTTTCAATCTGTCTTGGTCTTCTTTCTAAAAGGTTTTATCTTTGTTTCAACCTGTTTCTAGATGGGATTGGGTAGCACTTTTGTCTTTTGTGGGTTTCTTGGGCAACTGTCTGTAAATTCTTTATCTAACATGATCTTTGTTTCACACGCGCATGTTTCTTTGGCCAGCACAATTGTAAGTCCATCAAACTTTAAATTAGACTGGAGATAGGCAAACAGCCACCAGTCAAAGCCCTGGGACCACCAGTCCCTTTGCTTGTGCTGTGGTTTTTGGCTAGCCATTCAGTCTGGGTAAAAGCTATCAGCTGCCAGATGGTAAGACTGGAAATAGATGAACAGCCGCCACCAGTCTGGAATTAAGCCTTGAGGCCAGCAGCCTCTTGGCTTGTGGTATGAAGAGACCCTGAAAGGAGCCAGCGGCTCTTGGGCCTGTGTCTTTGTCTAACCAGATCACATGGTTGTGTTGTCTTTATGTGTTGTTTTTTGTAAGAAATTCCATCTTGGCATGCCAGATTAAGATGTAATATTTTTACTTAAATTCTGGGTACCTTAAACATCATTTAAGTAAAAATATGTGCACAATTAATTAATTGACTAATTTAAAAGTCCTAGGCATTAAAATTCATTGTGATCTTTCAAAGGTGTTTCACCTTGAAGGCTTTACTAAAAACGAACCTTAATGTATTTAAAAAATTTGTTGGGGAAAGAAAAAACAGCCTTTATTCACAGGCTCCAGACTACAGGTGGCTTGTGATCTGGTGCCACCTGCCTGACCACTGTGTGCACGCCTGTGCTGAACTGAGCACATTGCTTCCCCACTTACTTTACTGAATCATATTTGAATTTACTTTGAACTGTTTTTTAGAATTAACTTGGAATAGCCCAATGTTTTAATTTCAGCATGCTAGAAGCAGAGATAGGTGGATTTCTATGGCAGTTTCAGGCCAGCCCAGTCTAACAAAAAGCCCTGGCTCTGATAAATCCTTTCTTCCTAACTATTAGTAAAAATCCATATTAACAACATAAATTACAATCTAGGTTCAATTTAAATAAATCAAAGAGAATCACTTCTAATCGAGGCCAATCAGAAAAGACCATCAGGATAAAGGTCTGTAGGTAGCTGTCATTGTTCCTTCCCATAATCTTCACTATCTATAATGAAGTAACAACAAAAGAACTGGATAAAAAGTTGTTTGCCCTTTAAGTTTTTAGAATGCATTTAATTGATAGTTACATGCAAAGCAGTGTAACTCAAGCCCTTGTGTGAGAGAGGAAGAAGTGACTCTGTAGCTGCCCTCCTTGTAAAATAATATGTGAATAATAACCAAAAAAATGGGAGAAAGGTAACGTTCCATTAAAAGATATTGGTTGAAACACTGTTTGAAAATCACTCCCAATTGATCTGGAGACCCCTAGGAAGTGTCTATACCCAACCATTCATTGTTCATTGTTTTCTTTCTTTCTTTCTTTCTTTCTTTCTTTCTTTTTTTTTTTTTTTTTTTTGGTCTTTTCTAGACAGGGTCTCCCTGTAGCCCCAGCTGTCCTGGAACTCACTCTGTATACCAGGCTAGCCTTGAACTCACAAAGATCCACCTGCCTCTCCTCCTGAGTGCTAGGATTAAAGGCATGGACCACCATGCCCAGACAATCATTGTTTTCTTTGGCAATATTCCAAATACAACAATTTAACATGTTGCAAACAGAGCAAACTATTCCAGGAAAAGGGAGAAGTATGCACAGGACATGAAGGATCAATTAATTCATAAGAGATGATAAGAGACTCCTTTAAAAAATCACATTTCTCATACTTAACGATTAAAGCCATGGAAAATAAGCATCAGGAAATTCCTTAAAGGTATATAATTTGATTAAGATGGAACTATTCTTTGATCTTACAAGATCTTGCATGAGGAAAAGCCACCAAAGAGGTAAGTTAGATTCTGGAACATACACTTACAGATCTGTCCCTTTTTAGAGACAGAGTCAGTCTGTTTTTCTCAACTCTTTCTTGTGAGAGAAGAGCATCCTTCATGAGAAAGCATATGGAGGAAAAGCAAGCTTGTGATGCAGCTTCATATCAAAGGAAAATTCATGTGCCAGTCAGACCCGCTAGCTCAGAGCTCCACTATCTCTGGGTTCTTGCCCTATTCCTACCCATGTCTCATCCATGAGGACTGTAGCTATTTAACACTGATCACTTAGTACCACATCCCCACTGGCTGTATGTTCAGAAATTACTAGTTGTGGGCAGGCATGGCCAAAGATAGCATCTTCTACTGTGGCTAAATGGGCACAATATGGCATTGCACTACAGTTCAGGTTCCCAAATTTTATCTCACATCTTAGTATACAGTCACCCTAAGATTAAGAGATAGAAGACAGCCCCCAGGAATAAAAAGGCATACTTAGGTCTAAGAGCTTGGAAAATGAAGTTATGTCATTTTATTGGTCCATACAACAGAGGTAGGAAGACAACTTTGATACCCTGTCACTTTGGGGATTTGGAATAGTCTGAAGCCCCGAGGAAAACTGATTTGTTTAGAGATGAGACCTTGACACAGTGTTCTTCTGTGAAGACTTCCCCAGTGCATTCTCCCATTCAAAGGCAGAACTCCCAAGGTAGCAGTGATGAAAAACTCTCAAATGCATTTCAGGGGTTTGAGAAGACAGAATTTATTTCTGGGTTTTATGGGAAAACATTTGGCCCTGTATTCACAAAGTTTACATTGTGAGTGTGGGTAGACAAGCAACCTAATGAGTTGAACATGCACCCTCCACCAGAGGAAAGGATGGAATGAGAGTGACAAGCACAGTGTCTGTAACTGCCATTATTGAGAACCCGAAGGATATGTCCCCTCTTCCCTGTACACTACACAATGTGTCCTTCCCTCCTGCTTAGACAGTACCAATAAAGACTATGGTGTACAACTAACATAGTGACCAGAAGTTACCAGCTAGAGCACCCTACTACTCCCACTACTATGGGAACCCCAGCCCTTCGCATTGCTACCAAAAATAATTGGTTGCAAGTTGGTTTGAGTTATTTTTTTTTTTCTGGTTTGGTTTGGTTTGGTTTGGTTTGGTTTGGTTTGGTTTGGTTTGGTTTGGCTTGGCTTGGCTTGGCTTGGTTTGGCTTGATTTGGTTTGGCTTGGCTTGGCTTGGCTGGGCTTGGTTTGGTTTAGCTTGGTTTGGTTTGGGAGTTTTTGAGGGCACAGTTTCACTATGTCATATTGGCTGGCCCAGAACTCATTATGTAGATCAGGCTGGCCTTGAATTCACAGAAATTCACCTCCTTCTGCCTCCGTAGTGCTAGAATTACAGTTATATACCATTACACCTGGCTTTCACTTAACTTTTCTTTTGGTTTTTGTTTGTTTTGCCTTGTAGTTTTTATACAATAACTTTAACTTCTAGTGTATATATAAAGACATTAAGTTCCTTTTTTTTTAATTTTATTTATTTCTGTATGTGTATCAATGTACTGTCTGCATGCAGGTTTGTGCACCCGTGTCGTGCAATGCCGCGGAGGTCAGAAGAGGGTGTCGGATTCCCCTGGAACTGTAGTTCTCCTGGAATTGGAGTTTCAGACAGTTCCCGGCCGCCATGTGGGTGCTGGGGATCGAACCCGGGTCCTCTGTAAGAGTGGTCGGCGCTCTTAACCGCTAAGCCATCTCCATAAAGACATTAAGTTCTAACTATATTAACTTAAGATCAAGTAGCTAGTGACAGATGGCTGCCAAAAGTAGAATTCTCAGCTCCCAGAACATCGTTTTCAGACTTTCCATTAAATTAGATAAAATGGAACTTGTAGTATTTTTTAGTCTGTTTTATAAAAAATGATTCAAGCCTCTGCTTTATATGTTCCATCTGATCACAGATAATGTCTCCAGAAAACTAAAGATGGACTGAAATGTTTTCCTCACAATGTGGAAACTTTTCTTTAAAGTGGTCATAAGTCTAGTATTTGATCCCTCTCTCATTTGTTAGAGCAGAGAAGACAGTGCAGGACAGTATTAAATTCGATCTATTAGCTCATTTGAATTAGGGTCAAGAGTAAATATGTATACATTTTTTCTTATCTGATAACCTCACCTGTTTCTTCCTTTTTTGTAACTTTGGAATTTATTTTTCTATAAGAAAATGATACATAAAAATTTTGGCAGATTACTTTGTCATAAATAATTGTAAATAAAGCATAGCATTGAAAGGAAAAAGGATAAATCTAGCTTCCTTCAAGAATTATTAAAATTTACTCCATAAAAATGATCAGTTTTTAGGAACAATTCAAGTATTTGAAAGCTTGACAGAAAGGGTTGTTTGCCATTATGAATAATCAGTGCAGTATTTAAATTTTTGTTGCTGACAGAAGCAACTTAAGAGAGGATGGGTTTATTTTGGCTCACACTTCAGAGAGCATAGCCCACCATGGCAGGCAAAGCATAGTGGCTAGAGCAGCTCTGTACATGGCAGTGGGAATTCACAGTGTAGATTCCTTATATCTGGGTGGATTAGGAAGCAGAGACAGCACAGCATGGAAGTGGGGCTGGGCTATAATCCTCAAGGCTCACCACCTGTCGACCCACTTCCTCCAGCTGAGCCTTGCTTTCCCAAAACTCCAAAACCCCCTGTAAGCAATTGAGACTCAAGTGTTCAATCACATAAGCCTATTGGGGAATATTTCATATTCAAACCAGTAGTAGCCATAGCTAAACATAGACTTAGCAATTATGTCAAATGATAGCCTATGACTCGATGGCATACAGGGAGCAGCAATTTCTTTATAAATCTGATTACATTACTTGAATGTAAGGTTCCTATTGCTCACCACTATACTGGAAAACAGTCAGAAATGAGTAGAACTAAATACATTTATGAAGACCTACCATGAATCAACACAGGATGCTTTTCTGTATCAACCTTCATCTTCAGGCAGATCAGGGTTGTGACAGGCTTTTACAAGACATGCAGGTAGGCAATAGTAGGTGTTACAGTGATGGTTGCAGTGAGATGATGAGTGTTGTCTTTCTGTTCAGAGCATAGTCTTACTCCTGTTCTTAAACTTATCCTGGACCTGGGACCTCAACCTACTAGGGCAGCACCTGGTTTGCTTTTCCAGACAAATACTTTTCTGGAAGTCAATTCATGTAAGGTGATGAGAGGGGCAGATGCAGTAGATGCTTCTGTAGAATTTAGAAAAGCATACTAAATGGATTGGTCATTTAAAAATTAGGGAGAGGACTATACAGAGAGAAAAACAAAAGAAATCATTTCTGTCCTCTCTGTCACAACTTCAGAAGAGTAAATCATCAGAGGAGGCTGAACTCCCACTTCTGGGTGTTTATCAATCTGTAAATGAAATCCATACTCCATGTTATTACAATAGAATTTGTTGTGAAGATATGGAAGAAATATGTATATTTTTGATAATCAGATGAATAAAATATTACATAATGATATAGATAATTAAATATCATCTTAAAATGAATGAAATAATGAATGTGACTACCTGGATGAAACTGAAGACTGTGCTAAGAGGAATAAATCATATAGAGAAGGACAAATGCCATAATCTCACTTATATTTGAAGTCTAAAAAAGTCAGATCATGGAAACAGACAGTAGAATGGCCATTGCTAAGGACAAAGAATGTGGGAAACAAGGAGATTTTGAACAAAAGACACAAGTTTCAATTATAAATGATGATCAAGCTCTGGAACCCAGTGTATACATAGCATGATGATTATACTTCACATTGCTTTAAAACTTTTTTGATTTGTTTATATTTTGAGTATGAGCATTTTTCCTGATTGTATGTAAGTGCACCATGTGCATTTAATGCCCATGGAGGCCAGAAGAGGCCATCAGATCCCCTGGAACTGGAGTTATGGAGGGTTGTTAGCTATGATGTGGTTCCTGGGAACCAAAGCCAGGTCTTCTGCAGGAGCAGCCAATGCCCTTAATCACTGAGCCTTTGCTCCAGCCCCTCAATGCTACTTTATCATATGCTTGAAATTTGCTAAAGAAGAAATTCTTAACTGTTCTTACACATGGGACATTCCTATGGTTCGGGAGGCCAGAAATTTCCACCTCCAGGTGGTGGTGGTAGCATAGGTTATGAAGCTAACCCTAGAGTTCCACCAGCAACCATGAGTGGTTCCATAATGGGAAGCAACATGCCTACTGAATGCTAAGGGTAGGGAGGTGCATGTCCTGTGGGTGGACAGGGCCCTAGAGGAATGGGGCAGGGAACTCCAGCAAGATATGGAAGACGGAGACAAGAGTATGAAGGCCCAAACAAAAAAGCCCACTTTCTAGACCATACCTAGGCTCTCATTCCAGTTTGTTTTTGTCTTTTCTTATTTAGATACCACTTTAAAATTCTTGAATTTAGTAAGAAGGCTACCTTTTTATAGATGATAGCAGTTTATTGACCTGATATTTGTAAATGGTCTGTTTAAGCAGGTAAAATTATGTAATGCAGTGTTCAAAACAGGAGAAAATTTTTTCTTTTTATTTTTTTTTTTACTGTATAATGTTCCTCAAGTTAATGGAAGTATACCTTGTGCCACTGAATTTCCAAAGTGTACCAAATTTTTTTACTGTGCTTCAGATAAATAGTAAAATAGTTAAAATACAAATCTTCAACTTTGGCATTCATGCTTATGCACATTAAGCTAGCTGTCCACTTTAAAAAGCATGATAGAGTCCAGGTCTTTAAATGTCATATACCATTTCTGGGAAATGTCTGTAGAGGCTAAGGGTTGCTTTCTACATATATGGCCCTTTTGTTTCAAAAAGAAGTACACAACATGTTGAAGTAGTTAGGGTTTATTTAGCATTATAGAAAGAAAGCAAATTGGTGCCAAGTATTTTCTAAATGGTTGTGCAAGCAAAGCTGAACTATGTACATCTTCATTTAGGAACATGTATTAGGATTATGGAATGAGTGTAAACTGTTGATAGTGAGAGAACATGAGTTTGGTTAAATGGATCTTTGGCCCTATGTATGATCCTTTCTTTGAAAACTTGAGAAGTAGTAAGATCTTGTTGTTGCATTTCCCTTCTTATTTTATTTTTAAAAGAATAAATCTCGGGGCTGGAGAGATAGCCTAGTGGTTAAGAGCACCGACTGCTCTTGCAGAGGACCTGGGTTCAATCCCCAGCACCCACATGGCGGCTAAGAACTGTAACTCCAATTCCAGGAGAACGCCAGTTCCAGGGGAATCCAAAGCCCTCTTCTGACCTCCGCGGCATTGCACGATATGGGTGCACAAACCTACATGCAGACAGTACATTCATACACATACAAAAATAAATAAATTAAAAAAATAAAAATAAATAGAAAAAAAAGAAAAAATCCCAAGCCCTACCAATGGCTTGTACTGAACATATATATAAGAATTAAAGATTGTTGGGGTTGGAGAGATGGCTCAGTGGTTAAGAGCGCCGACTGCTCATTCAGAGGACCCAGGTTCGATTCCCAGCACCCACATGGTGGTTAAGAACTGTCTTTAACTCCAGTTCCAGGGGAATTCTTCACCCTCTTCTGACCTCCACGGCATTGCACAACATGGGTGCACCAACCTACATGCAGACAGTACACTCATACACATAAAAAAAATAATAAATAAATATTGTTAGGCAGGACATAGTGGTGCACACCTGTAATCCCAGCACTTGGGAGGCAGAGACAGGCAGATTTCTGTGAGTTCAAGGCCATCCTGTTCTACATAGTGAGTTCCAGGTCAGCTGGGGCTACAGGGAGACCCTGTCTCAAAAAGATAAAAAAAAAAAATTAAAGATTGTTAAACATGAGAAAAAAAGGTTCTCACTATAACAAAGGCAAATATGGCAGATGATTAACAGCTTGATAGTGTTGTTATGATGGTCATTTCACCATGAATGCCTATAGCACCACATTGTAGATTAAAATATGTCTGTGATCACTACCTTGGTTCCTTAAATTTGTAATAGTTCAAAAGATGTTATTTTTGTAGTAGGAAATGCACTCAGTGGGCATGGGCAGCCCAGGTAACTTGGAAATAACACCCCACAAAGTTTTCCCTCCACCCTCCTCTGCTCCCCACAGTCACCATGAAAGACTTGGTGTTAGTTTCTCTTCCGGTGCTTTGTGCTTTAATTCCTAGATGGAGCATCCTGCAGATAAATATTTGTTCTCTTTTCTCTATGGAAAGGCCCAGAGGGAGCACGGCATCTAGGGAACACTGTAGTCTCTGCCCTCCTTGCTCTCATTCACTCACATTTGCTTATGAGTTATAGACTACATGCATATATAATGGTCTTTGGTATTCTTCAAGCTGTGATGCTGATAGGGAGTGCTTATAAAATGTAAATTGCGGCCGGAGTGAGGTCGTGTGTTCAGGCCCAGGTTCTGGACCTGCTAGGATCACCTGGAGCAGCCCGACACTGCGCCAGGCAGGTAAAAGCTTAGGACAGATTGGCTCTCGGGGTGCTGGACAATTGATTTGCTGGATTGTGGCAGAGGGACTGGTGGCTGGAGGGGCTAGATCAGAGCCCTAAGCCCTGCGGGTCACTCTTCCCCCCTCGCAGCCAGAAGCAGTCCTGGGTTTGGGTGTGACTTGGGTGCCGGAGTGAGGTCCTGTGTTCAGGCCCAGGTTCCAGACCTACTAGGATCACCTGAAGCAATGCGACCCTGCTCCAGGCAGGTACTGAGGTGTGGGCTAAGCCAGGCATTCCATTCCCCTCCCCAACAACTGGAATTGAAGAGAGAGTATCCAGTGGATTAGGAGAACTCTCAGAACAAGAAAGGAAGAGTGACTTAGATTTCCAATATCCAATCTATAAACAAAAGTGAAAGCCTGATACCTAGAGAAGTCAACATTCCATAAACAAGGAGGGGGGGAAAAAAGAAAAAAAAAAGCATTGGAAGGAGGCAAGCAAAACAAAGCAAGCTTTCAGCCTTCAACACACTGAAAAGGCATTTGTGATTTGAATCACAAAATGGAAACCCACATGCCAGGGACACGACAAAGGGACAACATGGGAAAGGCGCAGGATAATTACACACCAAGCTCTACCAACCCTGTAAGAGATAGGTACAATGGTATCCCCCTGGAGGTGACCCTAGAAACAGACCTTAGAGGAATAATTGCAGACCTATGCAGAGAAATTAAAGAAAATAAAGAAGAATTCAGAGAACTAAAGAGAGAGAATGAAAAACTCAAAAAGGACCTAGAGGGATACAATGGCAATCATCGAAAAGAACTAAAGGAAAGGATGGACAAACTCCAGAAAGAACTACAGAGAGAAAAAAACAAACACCTTAAAGAAGTAGAAAAAGTGAAAACGGAAGCCAGCCAATGAAGTAAGGAGCACCAAGAAGAGATTGAGAAGCTCAAAAAGGAAATGGATATGTTAAAGAAATCACAGGACGAAATGAAAAAGGAAATAGAACACTCATCCAATCAAGAAGAAAGGAAAGGAAAAAGCCTCAGAAATAGAATGGAGGAAGCAGAACAAAGAATATCAGATCTGGAAGATAACACAGAGCAACTAAAAAACTCAAATAAAGATTATGAAAAATTTAAAAATACACAAAAGTGGAACAACCAGGAAATATGGGACACTATGAAAAGATCAAACCTC
>VZQC01005718.1:397058-423205 GCA_009823505.1 Rhizomys pruinosus
CTATTAGCTCTCTCCTTGGAGGAATAACTCACAGCAGATGCCACAAGCTTATGTCCTCTGGTGGTTAGGAGATGTTATAAGCCACAATAAGAACTTGTCACCCTTTATAGAGAAACCACAGTTTGCAGATTAGCATACCATCCAAGCATCTGTGTCTATGCTCACAGCTTAGCTTGCCATAATAATTAGTACTGCTTAAATGGCCTGTACATCCAATTGCTTGTGCTTTGTTAGTATGACTAAAAGGGTATCACTGGATAAGCTGTCAACCCATGAAGGGAAACAACCTGAACAGAATAGAGTCCAAAATGACAACTCCAAAGAAAGTAGACTGTTTTCTTCTCACCCACTTGTGCCCCTTTCCCAAAGCCCAGGGAACAAATTGCGGAAGAGGAGGTGTGGTAGAATGTAAGGGCTGTGGAGAGATAGGGGTGAATCATAAGACTACAGCAATATAGTCTGGACTCCTAACTGATCAACATGCCTGTGCATACAAGCTTCTCCAACTGGACTATGGAAACCTTGGGTTGTTCAAAATTTGGACATAGATACTTGCAAAATGCACCAATTGCCTAACTGTATGGCAAACTGAGTAACATCAATGTTATCTGAAAACAACTGTGTCATTATATTGTAGAATCCCTTAAAAATAAACAAATAAAAAAAAAGGAAAATGTAAATTGCAGGAAATTCATATTTATAAGCTTCTGGATATAATTTTAGAATGCTAACTTTTAAAGATCTGCTAATGAAGAGTTGGGAGACATGCACTGTGCACTGACTTTTAAACATTAGGCCTACCATGAGCCAAAGCTGTGTGGGCTCCATCTCTGATTTTTAATTTCCCCTCAACAGACACTGGAAATCACAGCACTGTGAGGTAAGCAGGTTCTGTTTGCTGGGTCCAAACGTGGCTGCTGTCACATTACAACTGCACATGTGTACTAGGAAGTCCTAAGGTTTTCAATAAATAAATAACTAAACAAACAAACAATTAAATAAACTAAATTAAAAAAATAAGATTTTATTTTTGTCAGTGAGGTAGACCTATTATCCTACTGAGCCAAAGATTTTAAACTTTGCTTCATAAGTAGAAACTGAGTTAATTCATAAAGGATGTCTTAGTAGTTCTGTGTAGTGGTGCTAATTGTTCTTTATGTATTAAATGTATTTATCCCTGCTGTGTTAAATAAGGCTTCTACAATGGATGCAAAGCTTGGGAGAATAGTTTACCAAGCTATTCTTCTCCAAATTAAAATTTTTTGGTATTTCTAACCTTTCCCAAGTTTGTGTTTGTGTGTTAATTATATAATTAAGTATATATTAATTATATATAATATTAATATATTTAGCTAATTATATATAGTATATAATTAATTATATAATTCTATTTAAGCAAAAATAATTAGACATACTCTAAGCGGTGCCTCCTAATAAAAAGATATTGAGCATTGGTCATTGTGCTAATTAGTTTTTGTCAACTTGACACAAACTAGAGTCATCTGGGGTAAAGGAACCTCAGTTGAGAATTGTTTACCTCAGACTGGCCTGTGGGCATGTCTGTGAGGCATTTTATTAATTGTTGATTAATGTAGGAGGGTCCAGCCCACTCTGGGCATAGGTGGGCCTGGGCAGTATAAAAAAGCTAGCTGAACAAATCTGGGAAACCAGTGAGTAAGCAACATTCCTCCCTGGACTCCAATTCCAGGTTGCTACCCTGACTTCCCTTGATATACTGTCACTTGCACATCTAAAATGCAATAAACCCTTTCCTCCCCAAGTTGGTTTTGATCCAAGTATTTTATCACAGGAACAGACACCAAACTAGTTCAGTCACCTAAAGAGCATATCTGTAGGGGCTGGAGAATAAATGGCTCGGTGGCTAAGAGCACTTCCTGCTCTTGCCAAGGACCTGGGTTCAAATCCCAGAACCTACTGCCCTAACTCCAGTTCCAGAGGAACCCAATACCCTCTTCTGACCTCTCCTGCACATAAAATAAAAATAACAAATAAAATATTTTAAAAAGAGTGTATCTGTAAATAAGTATTCAATTTTAAAATGAGTTTCTTTTAAATATTTGTTTTTCTTTGTTATGTTTTTGCAAAATTTTGTAACTATCGTCTGTTAAATCATACAGAAGTATAGCTTCTAAAAAAAAACATGAGTAGTGTTTTTGAGATGTAGCCCATAGGACAGACATAATTAAAAGAAAAGAATGGACTCCAGGTAGGTATGACCTAAGAGCCACTCTATCTGCACATCCTAGTTCCTTAAAATAGAAATAAAAGGTTTTCCTGGCACTAAATCTTTGGCATTTTTACTTGCTACCACCATTCCCCAACATAGGATCAGATCATACCAAGTGATAAGGGATGGTCAAAATCAAACCACCAGATAGCTTAATCAGTGGTACCTTCAAAGAATATTATTCATAGACAAGGGGAAAAGTTGTCAGAATCAAAATGAGGTCATTTTGGGCATTGTGGCACTTGCCTGTTAACTAAATACTTGGGAGGCGAAGCGAGATGATTGTAATTGTGAGGCCAGCCTAGTGGAACCTCTCAAAGCCAACAACAAAAATGGAATCACTTGTGTCAGTACTACCAAAGGTAACTAAAGTCAAGAGTTTTGTATAAATGGTTCTAATGCATGGCTACTTGATACTAACTGAACTTTCACCCTTGGCACCTGTTGTTGCTTTTTCTTATTTTTTTTATACACAAGCAAATTTTTCCTCAATATTGCTGTGTAAAAATAAAGTTAAGAACTCTAACTGACCTAGAAAGAATGAAGCTATTCTAAGACATACTTGTGCACCTCCCCTTAACTATCAAACTTTTGAAACAAAAGACACTAATACATTAAAATTTTTCCAGGAGTCTCATGCTGGATCAATGAAAAGACCGGGGCCTTTGTGCCAACCAGAGGCAGATATTCCCCTGCCTCCCCTGGAAAAAGATTTCACACAATTCTGACAACTTGTCAGACTTCCTTTCAGGAGAGACTAAAGTAAAGAAAATGATGGTGGGCAGGGCCACTTAGTGACTCCTTAGTGATCCATACCCCTTTTCTTCTATTTAAACCTAAACTTCCTGTCAGGACCTCAAAGATGGATTGAGTGTCATAAACTCTCAGTAAACATTTTTCCTCTTCCTGATGTGTCTAGATTGAATAAATTGCCTTTTCCTGCTTTTACTATTGACTTGTTTAATTGGCCTATTGCGGGTGGGTAGTCATGTATAGCTTGTTAGGCTCTTATCCTAATAATCCTGATAGCATTTACATGTAAGATGTATGCCTCTGCTATATGTGCAACCAACTAAATGAATGCAAAAATTTGCAAGAAATCTTTGCAAAATTTTGCAAGAAAGCAAAATGATGTACCCATAGACTTTATTTCAACCCTTTTGTATAAAATTTTAATTTTTTCAGAATCTTGCTTTGAGCTTAGTTATATACCCTGTGACACAGGTAATTCCTTTTTTTTTTGAAGTAGAAAACAATTTTTATTATAGCCCTGAGCATTTCACCCTCTCTTTCCTCATTCACTGAGTAATCAGAGGTTATCATCTTAAACGTCATCTCCATCTTCCCTTTCCATCTGCCACTTATATTTGTCTTTTTCTTTTTTATTTCATTTTTTTAACAATAAGTAAAAAGTAATGTTATGAGTACAAGCATCCTTCATGTAAAACCAATTTGCAAGCAGCTATGCCCAAACCCTCACAGCCCAAGGCTCCCACCATCCAGCTGGAGGGGCTTATATGTACAATCATGTTGATCAAATAAGTGTCCAGTCTATATTAATGTAGTTTCACCATTCACCCCAATCGCAGCCCTTACATTCTACCACACCCCCTCTTCCACAGATTGTTCCCTAGGCTTAGAAAATGGGCACAGGTGGGCAAGAAGCAAAACAGTCTACTTTCTCTGGAGATGTTATTTTGGACTCTGATCAGTTTAGGCTGTTTCCTTTCATGGGTTGACAGTTTGTCCAGGAACGACCTTTCAACCCTACTAATGAAACACAAACAATTAGATATATAGGTATTTAAACAGTACTAATTGTTATGGTAGGTTACTTTGGTATAGACACAGATGTTTGGATAGTATGCTAATCCATGAATTATAGTTTTTCTGTAAAAGATGACAAGGTCTTACTGTGGCTTATAACATTTCCTAACCACTAGAGGATGTAAGCTTGTGGCATCAGCCGTAAATTATTCCTCCAAGGAGAGAGCTAATAAGCAACTAGATTTGGGATATACAGATATATGGCTGCCACTGCTGCACAGTATTTCCAGGCAGGTGAGGCGTAGCTGATGCTGACTGAGGAGTCTTGCTTGACTCAAGGAGACCAATATTTGTTTTATTGGTTTAGTGGGTACAGGTAATTCTAAAAAAAATAAATCAGAAGAATCAGAAATGCCTCTAGAGTGTCATTTTGTATAAACTTAAATGTGAAGCATCTGTATGCAACAGTTTGGGTCTTAGAAGAACCAACAGAATAAAATTTAGGCAGTCTCTTGATGTTACCAAAATCTCTTTCTTTTGGCTAAATTTTAGATTCCCAACACTCACTCTACTAAAGTCCAGATTATGTGAAAGTGTCTGGATCTCAGCATTCCCCTTATTAGCCAGCTAGTCACTCTATATCTCTCTCTCAAGGTAAATTAAAACCAACTGATATAATGGTAAATGCCTATTACAGCACCCTGAAAGGCTTTTTATTAAGATAACTCAGTGTAAAGAATTCATACAAACCTCATACATGATTAATGCTAACCATGGGAATTTCCTTATCACTATAGTCAGGAGCCGGCTAGACTTGCTCAAGACCATGGCAACTTGCTCAAGGCTAATAGTACATACAGACTTCCTTAGTACTGTATTGATGTATATTTGCACAAAGTGAGAGTTGTTAGCCTTAGGCCATAATGGCTGAGGTATTTTTCCAGCCCATTCCTAGCATTCTGAGAGGGAGCAGGTATAGGCATTCCTTTGTCTGAGTCTAAGGAAGTTTCTTAACCCCTAGTGGGCCTGGTGCCATTTGTCCCTAAGGGACAGGAAAGGTAGCTACAATTATGTACAAAGTCATTTGAACTCCAATGCAGTGAGTAGAACAGACACTTGTTCCTGTGGGAAGAGGATTTTCAACCAAGGAAGAGTATGCCCTCAATGTATGCAATTCTCTAAATTTGAAGGGCAATAACTATGTAGTCAAGCTATATAATGCCGTCTTCTCTTCATACATAGTTAGAGATTGAAGTGGTATAAAGAGAAAATTCTAAATTGAACTTTGGAAGTGCAGTTGAATTTTCTGATTGAGGTCAAGAGGAATGGACAATCAACTAGAAATTGGCTCCAGAGCCCCTGGGGCAGGTACTTTTTTTTTTTTTAATTTTTTTTATTTTTGTATGTGTATAATGTATTGTCTGCATGTAGGTCTGTGCACTCGTGTCGTGCAATGCCGCGGAGGTCAGAAGAGGGTCTTGGATTCCCCTGGAACTGGAGTTCTCCTGGAATTGGAGTTACAGACGGTTCTTAGCCGCCATGTGGGTGCTGGGGATCGAACCCGGGTCCTCTGCAAGAGCGTCGGTGCTCTTAACCGCTAGGCTATCTCTCCAGCCCCGGCAGGTACTTTTTAGAAAAGACAAATGATGGGCTGGAGAGATGGCCTAGCAGTTAAGAGCACCAACTGCTCTTGCAGTTGACTCCAGTCCCAGGGGAATCCAAAGCCCTCTTCTGACCTCAGCGGCATTGTACAACACAGGTACACCAACCTACATGCAGACAGTACACTCGTACACATAAAAAATAAATTAATTAAAAAAAAAAGAAAGGACAAATGAAAGCCAGGAATGATGGTGCATGCCTTTAATCCTAACACTTGGGAGGCAAAGGCAGGTGTATCTCTGTAAGTTAAAGGCTACCCTGGTCTACAGAGTGAGTTCCAGGCAAGCTGAGGCTATGGGGAAACACTGTCTCAAAAAAAGAAAGAAAGGAAAGAAAAGACAAATGATTCTTTATGTATTAATGCTCAAATGTGGCATTTAGGTATAAATTTTTATAATTGTTATTCAATCCTGCCTCTTTGTGGTCTGAATAAAATTACAATTTAAAAAGTAATATTGTTTAACTTTCTCTTTTCTGATTAGTATTCCTTTAATTTCCTTCTCTTGTCTTATTGCTCTAGCAAGCATTTCAAGCACTATGTTGAAGAGGAGTGGTGATAAGGGGCAGCCTTGCTGGGTTCCCACCTTTAAGGGGAATGCTTCCAATTTTTCTCCAGTTAGGATGATGTTGGTGGTGGGTTTGCTATACATGGCTTTGATTGTGTTGAGGAATGTTCCCTTCAGTCAAATTCCCTCTAGAACTTTAAACATGAAGGGATGCTGGATCTTGTCGAAGACTTTTCTGCATCAATTGAGATGATCGTGTGGTTTTTGTCTTTTAGTCCATTTATGTGTTTTATGATATTTATTGATTTACATATGTTGAACCTGCATCTCTGATGTGAATCCAATTTGATCATGATGGATGATCTTTTTGATGTGGGTTTGTATGCAATTTGCAAGTATTTTGTTGAGAATTTTTGCATCTATGTTCATTAATGAGATGGGTCTATCGTTTTCTTTTTTGGATGTGTCTTTGCCTGGTTTTAGTATTAGAGTGATGCTGGCTTCATGGAAGGAGTTTGGGAGAATTCCCTCTGTTTGTATCTGTGCTGGATAGCTTTACTGTCAACTTGACACACCTGTGTTGAGGAAGCCTCAGTTGGGGAATTGGCTCCATTGGACTGGCTTGTGGCCACACCTGTGGAATATTGTCTTGATTGTTGGGCAATGTGGGAGGGCCCAGCCCACTATGGGTGGTGCCACCTCTGGGCAGGTTGTTGTGTATTGTATAAGAGGGCAGGCTGGTCTTGTGCCAGGGGAGCAAGCCAGTAAGAAGCATTCCTCCATGACCTGTACCTCAGCTCCTGCCTCCAGGGTCCTGCCCTGAATTCCTGCCTTGGGCTCCCTGAGTGATGAACTGTGACCCAGGAGATGTGAGCTGAATAAACTGTTTCCTCCCCAGGTTGGTGTCCCTCAGACTGTTTTGTCACAGCCATTGAAGAGAAACTAGAACAATATCCTTATGAAAACTTTGAGTAGTAATGAATGTAAGACCTCTTTAAATGTTTTATAGAATTCTGCTGTGAAACCATCTGGGCCTGGGCTTTTTTTAGTTGGGAGGTTTTTTTTATAACATCTTCAACTTCCTCAAATATTATGGGCAATTTTAAACTGTCAATCTCTTCTTGGTTAAGCTTTGTTGGTTCCCAGGATTTCGGATATTCATCCATTTCTCTTGGGTTTTCAAATTTAGTAGCGTATAGGTTTTTGAAGTATTCTCATATGATTGTCTGGATCTTTTCTTTGTCTGTTGTAATGTTTCCCCTTTCATCATGAATATTAATTTTTTTTTGAGATAGGGTCTCCTTATAGCCCCAGCTGTCCTGGAACTCACTCTGTAGACCAGGCTGGCCTTGAACTCACAAAGATCTGCCTGCCTTTGACTCCCACGTGCTAGGATTAAAAGCATGTGCCACCACACCCAGCTTCATCATGAATACTATTGATTTGGAATTGCTCACTATTTCTTTTGGTTAACTGGTATAGAGGTCTGTCTATTTTGTTTATCTTTTCAAAGAACCAGCTTTTGGATCCATTGATTCTTTGTATTGTTTTCTTTGTTTCTATTTCATTGATTTCTGCTCTGATTTTTGTTATTTCTTCCTGTCTATTGGGTTTAGGGTTCATTTGTTGTTGTCTCTCAAATGTTTTTAGCTTCTGTGTTAGATAGTTTATTTGTTCCCTTTCTGTTTTTTTGATGTGGGCACTTAGGGCTATAAATTTCCCTCTTAAGACTGCTAAATGGATGGAACTTGAAGTCATTATGATAAGTGAAGAAACACATTCCCAGAAAAAAAAGGCCAATGGTTTCCCTCATTTGTGGATGCTAACACCAAATCCCCAGTTGAAAGGTAAGCTGAACAACATTATTGTTATATTTCCTTTTATCTGAAAGCAACTGTGTTGTTACAATGTAAATCTCTTAATGGGCTCTAGAATCCACCTACTACTTATTTTCAGACTCTGTAATGGGTGAAAGGTATGTATTCATATTTTAAACTAATATAAAATTAAAGGGGGAAAATGTGAGTTCCTAAATATATTTTGGAATTAACATACAGTTTATTCTCAGAGGTCATAATTTTGATGCATATGTAATGGTTATATAGGCATATGTTGGAGCAATACAAAGCAACATAAAGACTGGATTAAAGAACTGAATGATACAGTTAAACTCTGCCCAAAACAACAAGCCTCTGCAGTGAAAAACTTTGGAAAGACTGAAAGATGTAAGACATGTATGGCAGAAGGCATGACAGGAGTAGGGTAGGGGCAGGAAGAGAGGAATGTATCTAAATCGGACTGAAAGATAATGAATGACATACACATTTCATCAATAAAAGTATTAAAAAACGGAAAAAATTAAAGACTCAAAGTGAACACCTAGGGATTAAAAAGTGCAACATCTGAAACAAAAACATGCTGTATGAGATTGTTATCAGATTAGATATGATTTAATAAAATAATTATATACCTGAAGACATAGAAATAGTAATTATTTAAAATAAAAATGTTTTTAAAATAAAAAGAAAATAATATTGTGGCTAGAGAGATGGATCGGCAGCTAGGAGCACTGACTGCTCTAGCAAAGGACCTGGATTCAATTCCTAGCACCCACATAGTGTCTGACAACAGCCCACAACTCCAGTCCCAGGGAATCACATTCTATCTTCTGATATCTGTGAGCACTGAACAACACAGGTGCACTTATACACATGCAGACAATATACTCATACACATAAAAATATAAATAATAAATAAATATTTTTTAATTAAAACAATTAAAAATAGTGTTGATCCAGGTATGCTTGCTCAACCCTGTATGAACTTTGAAGGTTGAGGCAAGAGGGTCTTCATGAGGCCACTTTGTACTGCACAATAAACCTGTGTCTCAATTTTTTTTGGTCTTTTTGAGATGGGGTCTCCCTGTAGCCCCAGCTGTCCTGGAACTCACTCTTAGACCAGGCTGGCCTTGAACTCACAAAGACCCGCCTGCCTCTGCCTCCCAAGTGCTACGATTAAAGGGGTGCACCACCGTGCCCGGCATGTGTCTCAATTTTTTAAAAAAATAAATATTGAGTACTTTTCATATTTTTGTTGACAACTAAGATGACTTTTCTTAAAAAACAAACCACTTAAAACTTTTATAGAGAGGGTTCTGGGAGCTGGGAGTTGAGGTTCCAGCACAGACACATTGGGAAACTGCTGGGGCAGAGTGTGTGTGGACTGGATGCTGGGGCAGACTGTGTGCAGACTGGTGAGTCAGCCCAGAGGATTCTGGGAGGTGAGAGCAGAGGTTTGAACACAGACACCGCAGACACTGTTGCCTGAGCAGCTGGTGCAGAGGATAACAGCATGCAGGATAAGCAAACACCCCCCCCCCAAACTGGAACTCGGAGAGAGTGGTGGGCAACAGAGGGAATACAGTGTTCAGAAGGTGTCATCTTGGTTGTTACGCACCCAGCCCTGTGGAACAGAAAGGGAAGAGTGAACTATACCTTCCAATATATAACCAAAATAGAAAGCCTAAAACCTAGACAAGTCAACACTCCATACATAAGGAGAACACAATGAAGGCACCTGAAGGAATCAAGGAAAGCAATCCTTCAACAAGGTGAAGAGGCATTCAAGATTCACATCAGAATATAGGCAAAAGGCAAACCACATGCTGAGAGCACAGTGAAAGAACAATATGGGAAAAGTGCAGAATACCTCCACACCAAACTCTATGGAACCTGTGGAGGATTCCTACAATGGGATCTCCCTAGAGGTAACCCAGGACACAAATCATAGAATAACAATCACAGATATATTCAAGGAAATCATAGAACTAAGGGGAGAGAATGAAAAACTCAGAAAGGACCTAGAGGGAGACAAGGACAAACTTCGGAAAGAACTAAAAGGAAAATAACAGATTCTGGAAAGAGCTAGAGGGACAAAATGACAAACTCCAGAAGGAAGTGGAAACACTGAAAGGATTCCATGCTGACATGAAAAAGGAAGCCAATGAGTGAAACAAGGAGATATAAGAAAAGATTGAGAAGCTCCAAAAGGAAGTGGAAATAGTAAAGAAAACACAGAAAGAAATGAAAAAGGAACTTGAACAGTCATCCAATCAAAAGGAAAGAATGGGAAAAAGCCTCAGAAGCAGAATGGAGAAAGTAGAAAAAAGAATATCAGACCTAAAAGATAACACAGAACGGCTAAAAAGTTCAAGTAAAGACTATGAAAAATTTAAAAATACACAAGAGTGGAACAACCAGGAAATGTGGGACACTATGAAAAGATCAAACCTCTGCATCATAGGGATAGAGGAAGGAGAAAAATCCCAAGAGAATGGTATTGATCAGATCTTCAGCAGAATAATAGATGAAAATTTCCCCAAATTAAAAAAAGACAAGCCCATACAAATACAAGAAGCACATAGAACACCAAATAGACTACATCAGAAAAGAACCCCCCCACCATATCATAGTTAAAATGCTAGACACCCAAAACAAAGACAAAAATTCTGAAAGCCACAAAAGAAAAACAAGTTACACATAAGGGAAAACCTATCAGAATTACAACTGACTTCTCAGTGCAAACTATGAAAGCAAGAAGAACATGGAGCAAAGCATTCCCAGTGCTAAACGACTATAAATGCTGACCCAGGTTACTATACCCAGCAAAAATGTTGATTCTAGTTGAAGGAAAGAGAAAAACCTTCCATGACATAAACAAGATGAAAGAATACATGTCCAGAAAACCAATCCTTCAGAGAATACTTGAAGTAATTCAAAGGACAGAAGAGAGGAGCAACTAACCCCAGACACCTTGAAAGAGAAATTAATAAAAGCAGAAATGCAGAAGTAGAAACCTAGACCAAAAATGCAAATGGATAATAAGGTGAAAGGAAGCAATACACACCTCTCAGCTATAACCTTAAATATTAATGGACTAAACTCCCCAATCAAAAGGCATAGACTGGGAGAATGGATTAGGAAACAGAATCCATTGATATGCTGTCTTAAACAAACCCATCTCACCCTCAAGGATAGGCACCAACTTAAAGTGAAAGGATGGGAAAAATTATTCCAAGCAAATGGTACCAAAAAGAAAGCAGAAGTTGCTATCTGTATTAGTCACTTTTCTGTTGCTTTGATAAAACCACCATGAGCAAGGGAACTTATAAAAGGAAGAGTTTATTTGAGCTTACAATTGATGGTTCCAAGGAATCAGAATCCATTGTGGCAGGAACCATGGTGGCTGGGGCTGGAGCAGCAAGCTGAGGGTCACATCTCGCAATGAGCACAGGAAGCGGAGAGAACGACTGGAGACCACAAGGCTTGTTAAACTCACTAAGCCTGCCCCCATAACGTACTTCCTCCAGCATGGCCACACCTTCTAAGACCTCCAAGAACAGTGCCACCAACTGGAGACAAAATGTCTGAATACTTAAAGCCTATGGAGGGCACTCTTATTCAAACCACCACACTAGCTTAATATCAGACAAAATAGACTTCACTCTTGTTCAAACCACCACACTAGCTTAATATCAGACAAAATAGACTTCAAAGTAGAAGCAATCAGAAGAGACAAAGAGGGCCATTATATCCTTATCAAAGGGAAAATTAACCATGAAGACTTCACAATCATGAATACTTATGCACCAAACTCTGGTGCACTGACCTTTATAAATACAACTCTACAGGATCTCAAGGTACAGATTAACCCCAGCACACTCATAGTAGGGGATTTCAATGCCCCACTGAGTCCTTTGGAAAGATCAACTGGACGAAGAATAAAAAAAGAGACATCTGAACTAAACAATACAATACAGCAAATGGACTTCACAGACATCTTCCAAATATTCCACCCAAATACCAGAGAATATACCTTCTACTCAGCACCACATGGAACATTTTCCAAAATTGACCACATACTTGGACATGGAAAAAAACCTCAACAAATACAAAAAAACTGAAATAATTTCATGCATTATATCAGACCATAGTGCAATAAAGCTCAATATCAATACCAATATAAGCCCTGCTACATACACAAACACATGGAGACTAAACAACACACTCCCAAATAATGAATGGGTCAGGAGGAAATAAAGAAATAAAAGCATTCCTGGAACTAAATGACAATGAGAATACACACAACAAAACCTATGGGACACTTTAAAAGCAGTCTTAAGAGGGAAGCTTATAGCCCTGGATGCCTATATTAAAAAAAAAAAAAAAAAAAAAACAGAAGGAGCACAGATAAATGAGCTAACACTGCAGCTAAAAACACTTGTAAGACAATAACAAATAAACCCTAAATACAACAGACAGGAAGAAATAACAAAAATCAGAGCAGAAATTAATGAAATAAAAACAAAGAAAACAATACAAAAAATCAACAAATCCAAAAGTTGGTTCTTTGAGAGAATAAACAAGAGAGACAGACCCCTAGCCCAGTTAACCAAAAGAAAGAAAGAGCAACTCCAAATCAACAGAATTCATGATTAAAGGCGAAATATGAAAATATCACAACAGACAATGAAAAGATCCAGACAATCATACGGGAATACTTCAAAAACCTATACTCTACTAAATTTGAAAACCTAAGAGAAATGGATGAATATTTGCAAACTGGGGAATCGCCAAAGCTAAACCAAGAAGAAATTGACAGCTTAAGCAGACCCATAATGTATGAAGAAATTGAAAATGTAATAAGGGACCACCCAACTAAAAAAATAACCCAGGTCCAGATGGTTTCACAGCAGAATATTATTATTAATAATTACAACCATTATTACTCAACCTGTTCAGAAGGATGCAAGCAGAGGGAAATCTCCCAAATTCCTTCTATGAAGCTAGCATCACTCTAATACTAAAACTAGGCAAGGATGCAACCAAAAAAGAGAACTACAGACCCATCTCATTAATGAACTCAGATGCAAAAATTCTCAACAAAATATTTGCAAGCCATATACAGACCCACATCGAAAAGCTCATTCACCATGATCAAGTCAGATTCATACCAGACATGCAGGGATGGTTCTACATACGAATAATCAGTAAATATCATAAAACACATAAATGGACTGATGCAGAATCTCAATTGATGCAAAAAAAGCCTTTGACAAAATCCAGCATCCCTTCATGATTAAAGTACTAGAGGAAATTGGACTGGAAGGATCATTTCTCAACATAATCAAAGCCATATATAAGAAACCCACAGCCAGCATCATCCTAAATGAAGAAAAATTAGAAGGATTCTCCATTAAGTTAGAACCCGACAAGGCTGCCTTTTTGTTGCCACTCCTCTTCAATACAGTGCTTGAAACACTGGCTAGGGCAATAAGGCAAGAAAAGGAAATTAAAGGAATACTAATTGGAAAAGAGGAAGTAAAACTATCCCTTTTTGCAGATGATATGATAGTTTACCTAAGGGATGCTAAAAAACTCCATCAGAAAACTCCTAGAAACAATTAAGAGCTTCAGTAAAGTGGCAGGATACAAAATTAACCTAGAAAAATCAGTAGCCTTTCTTTACACCAACAACTAGCAACTGAAGAAGGAATACAAGGAAACCTTCCCAATCATAGTAGCCTCAAAAACAATAAAATACCTAGGAACAAACCTAACCAAAAACACCAAAGTTCTCTACAACAAAATTATAAACTCCTGAAGGAGATTGAAGAAGACATCAGAAGATGGAAAGACCTCCCATGCTCATGGATTGGAAAAATTAATATATAAAAATGTCCATTCTACCCAAATTAATATGCAGATTCAATGCAATTCCAATTAAAATCCCAAGGACATTCTTCACAGTCTTGGAAAAAAATTTTGGGGGTCTGGAGAAATGGCTCAGTGATTAAGAGCGCTGACTGCTCTTGCAGAGGACCCAGGTTCGATTCCCAGCACCCACATGGAGGCTAAGAACCATCTTTAACTCCAGTCCTGGGGGGAATCTGATGCCCTCTTCTGACCTCCACAGCATTGCATGATGTGTGCACCAACCTACATGCAGACAGTATGCTCATACACATAAAAATAAATAAAGAAATAAAATTAAAAAAATAAAAAATGTTCAAACTACAAAAAAAATTCTTAAATTCATATGGAACAACAAAAGACCCAAATAGCTAAAATAACCCTGAGTGAAAAGAGAAATACGGGGGGGGGGTTTCTATAACAGACATCAAACTATACTACAGGGCTACAATCATAAAAACAGCCTGGTACTGGCACAAAAACAGACCTGTAGACCAATGGAACAAAACTAAAGATCCAAACTTGAGCACATACAATTTCAGTCACATCATATTTGACAAGGGGGCCAAAAAGACTCAATGGAGGAAAGACGGCATCTTCAGCAAATGGTGTTGGCAAAATTGGATAACCGGTTGTAGAAAAATAAAATTAAACTCCTACCTCTCATCCTGAACAAAAATAAACTCCAAGTGGATCAAAGATCTCAACCTGAAACCAGAAAGCCTGAAGATGATAGAAGAAAAAGTTGGCAGCAACTTACAAGAAATAGGCATAAGAAAAGACTTTCTACATCAGTCAGCAACTGCACACGAAATAAGATCGACAATTGACAAGTGGGACCTTATTAAATTCAAAAGTTTCTCTACAGCAAAATCAGGGAAGTGAAGAGAAAACCCACAGAGTGGAAAGAAACCTTCACTGCTGATACATCTGACAGAGCATTAACTTCCAGAATATATAAACTACTCAAAAAAACAAAGAATTAAGAACACAAATGACTCACTCAAAAGATGGAGTAAAAGAGCTGAACAGAGACTTCACAAGCGAGGAAATAGAGATGGCTGAGAAACATCTTTAAAAGTGTTCAACATCACTAATAATTAAGGAAATGCAATTTAAAACCACTTTAAGATATCATCTCCCTCTGATAAGGCTGGCAAGGATCAAGAAAAGAAATGATACCAAATGCTGGAGAGGGTGTGGGGAAAGGGGAGCACTCATCCACTGCTGGTGGGAATGCAAACTTGTACAACCACTATGGAAAGCAGTATGGAGAACTTTTAAAAAACTCAAAGTGAGTCTACCACCTGACCTAGCCATACCACTTCTAGGACTATATCCATCAGTCTCTTCCTACTGCAGAGTTACATGTACATCCATGTTTATTGCAGCTCTCTTCACAATAGCAAAGAACTGGAATCAACCCAAGTGCCCCTCAACTGACAAGTAGATAGACAAAATGTGGTACATCTACACAATGGAGTTCTATGAAGCGGTAAAGAAATATTACATCATGAAATTTGCAGGTAAATGGATGGAACTAGAATATTTTATGCTAAGTGAAGTAACACGATCCCAGAAAAACAAAAGATGAATGTATCCCTCATCTGTGGATGCTAGTACCAAGTGCCTGGTTGTGGGATAAACTAAGCAATGTTAATGTTATATTCCTCATGATCTAAAGACAACAGTGCTCTTACATTGTGAATCACTAAACAGGTCCTAGAGCTGACCTAACATTTATTTTCAGACCTTGGGTTTTGGTATATGATGGAGGGTATCTGTGCATCTTTTAGAATAATATGGGATTAAAATGGAAAGATGCGAATCAAGAAATATGATATGGAAATAACATACAATTTGTTTCCAAAGGATACAATTTTATTTTTTCTTTTTTATTTGTTTATTTTTTAAGGGATTCCACATATAATAGCACAGTTGTTTTCTGATAACACTGACGTTACTCAGTTTGCCATACAGTTAGGTAATTGGTGCATTTTTTTTGAAGTGAGCCAAAGTATTAAGCATAAGCAGTGAGTGTAAGTAACATTCATGTAAAACCAATTTGCAAGTATCTATGTCCAAATTTTGAACAAACCAAGGTTCCCATAGTCCAGTTGGAGAAGCTTGTATGCACAAGCATGTTGATCAAATAGGAGTCCAGTCCATAATTCTGTGTCTCACGATTCACCCCAATCTCTCCACAGCCCTTACATTCTACCATGCCTCCTCTTCCACAAGTTGTTCCCTAGGCTTTGGGAAAGGGGCACAAGTGGGTGAGAAGCAAAACAGTCTATTTTCTCTGGAGATGTTGTTAGGCTCAATCCGCCACACTCACATAAGAAAGATGTTGGGGGGGGCACAAATAGTTGTAGATATAAGTTTAATCGAGGGTTAGTTACAAGCAAGCAGAAAAGAAGCCACAACAACCAACAACCAAGACAGAATAGATAAAGCAGACGACACGTCAGGCCGAGCACACTCCCATGGGACTGGAGGGCAGCAGCCTCGAGACCCAATTTCCCTTAGCTTTTATTCCCAGTTAGGGGGTTTCCATCATGGTCATGGTGACTCCTCCTCTGATTGATGGGGTCTTGGTTACAGATCAATCAGTTTTTTATTATATGTATTCACCTGCTCTGGACTCTTTGTTCTATTGTTTTGCCTGGTTTGGACCTTCCAGTCTCATAAAGCATTTAATTGTATGCTTTTTGGCAGAAGTTAAATCACTCTACCAATAAAGGATTGATTTATCTATTCCATGCCTTTGCATGCCTTTGTTTGTTTGTTTTTTTAAACTCTGGGGTAAACTCTAGGCCAAGATTTAGCTGACCAAGCTAAAATGGAGTTATCTTGGTCCTCACATTCCCCCCTTTTAGTAGTTTATAGAGACAAATCCTTAGTCTCCTTCCTCAGTTTCCGTTGCTGGGAGGAGGTTGTAGTGGACCCTTAGAATCATCAATTGTACAGCCTTGGTTATTTTTTGAACAAATCAAACTAATTTGTTAATAATGCATGGCCCAAAGGTGAATAAAAGCAAGCGAATAACCAGGGGCCCTAGTATTGCAGATATAAGGGAGGTGAGTCATGGTGAATTATGGAAGAAGGACTCAAACCAACTTTGTCTTTGTTCCCGTTCTCTTTTTCTTTGATTTAAACTTTCTCTAACCTTTGCCATGGAATCTTTTACAATTCCAGAATGGTCTGCATAAAAACAACATTATTCTCCTAAGGCAACACATAGTCCTCCTTGTTGCATAAACAATAAGTCTAAACCCCTTCTATTTTGTAGAACCTACTTCTGATAATGAAGTCAGTGATTCCTGGAGGTGGGTTATAGAAGTTTCTATCCGCTCTATATCTATGTCTATAGCAGCTCTCAGGTTACTATAGTGAGAGCTCTGGGTGACTAGAGGGGCTATGCCAGTTCCAGTGCCCACTATTCCTATTCCTATAAGCAGGGCTAGGGTGGTGGCAGAGACAGGCTCCCTTTTAGCTCTTCCCAGCATTGGTTCCTTATTTAGATTATAAACTTCATAGATATCCTCCTCTTGATGGTACAATATTCAAGGGAGGAGGTGAACCAAAATGCAAAAGCCTGTTTGGCTCAGGATGTGTCCATGGGCACAAGCAGTCAACCCATTAGTACAAGCCCACCATCCCTGGGGTGGGGTCACATAATATTTATCTAATTTGAGTGTTGGACTAATAGGGTCACACATTTTTTAATATTTGTTAGGGGCACGTCCTATGCAGGCCCCTTATCCTTGTACATTCTGGAGGGTTAGTCCATTTAGTTTATTCTGCCACCTGCATTTAGTAGGTGCATCTTGTACTATATAGTTAGTACTGTTAAAGCCAACTGCCTCATAATAAGGGGGTCTTACATCATAGCATATCCAGCAATTTTGGGTGATGTTTGGGTCTGAAGCATTTAACAAGTTGTAACTAGCTGACATAAGGTCCCATAATGAATCTGACCCAGAGTTAAGAATTTCCTTAGTGGCAGCAAGCAGGACTTGGCCTCTGGGCTTAGTGGGTATAGGGACCTTAATCACTTCCTTTGTAGGGGCTGGAGGATTTAGAAATTGGTTAGGCCCTACTGAAAGTTTGCTTACAGATTGTATAAATAGTTGCACAATTATGTGTCCCTGGGTCTGACCAATATCTACCTTTTGCTCTAATGACCCATATTTTTCCAGCTGTCCAGCCCTTATTTTTTCCTTGTTGAGTAAATCTGATTATTACTTTTGGGGGTAGTCCCTGACTGGGTTTACTCCTTCTGAGTGGGTGATGTAAAGATATTGATATCAAGTCCCCTCCTTTTGTTTCCCACCAGGTAAATCCAGTAGTTTCACATCCCCAGGAGTGGCAGAAATAATCTGCAGCATTACCACACCCGTGTTTGTCTTGGGGACAGGCATAAAAATAAGTAAAGGCACCGCAATCACCAGGGCCTGTGATTATTGCGGTTAGGTCACAAAAGAAAAACGTAAGATCAGGCCACCATGTATTAAGGGGTGCCACCTTGGAAGTTGAGTGGAGAATTTGCCCAGTGCTTACTCCTTAACAACCCAGGTCAAGTTCAGAGGGGCGTGTGGATTTTTCCCTTGATACCCATTTTCAATCCCATTTAAGACAAGGAAGATAACACAAACATAAGTCCAAACAAACCCACCCCTCAGACCCTGCTGAGTCTTATTTTTAGTGGGTCTTTGTTGTCCCTTTTGACTCTCCATTGTGTAGTTGTCTCCTGTTTGCCGACCGCTAATTTGAGGAGCAAATGATGTATCCAAGATTTAAGTCTATCCACCTTCACAGCTGTAGGTGTGGTGAGGATCACAGTGAATGGTCCCTTCCACCGGGGCTCTAGGGTCTCTTTATGATGTCTTTTTACCCAGACAGGGTCTCCTGGCTGGAAGGGATGAGGGTCCACTGGAGGCAGGCTGTGGACATGCCCAATCAGTGGGAACAGGTGGTCTTGATCCCTCTGAAGGGCCTGTAAGGACTTCAAGACATCTTGGTTAGTGACCTCTGCTAAGAGATTAGCCTTAAGTCTGGGGCAGAGAGGAGAGGGTCTTCCAAACATAATCTCATATGGGGTCAAACCCTGTAAATAGGGGGTGTTTCTTGCCCTTAGAAGGGCAAAGGGAAGGAGTACCACCCAGTCTCCGCCAGTTTCCCAGGTTAATTTAGTCAGAGTCTCCTTAAGGGTCCGATTCATCCTCTCTACCTGTCCTGAGCTTTGGGGATGATAAGCACAATGTAATTTCCAATTGGTCCCCAATATCTTAGCTAAAGCTTGGATTACCTGGGATATAAATGCAGGCCCATTGTCTGACCCAATAACAGTAGGAAGGCCATACCTTGGGATGATTTCATCCAATAACTTCTTGGCTACTACAAGGGCAGTTTCCTTCTTGGTGGGAAATGCCTCCATCCATCCTGAAAAAGTATCTACAAAAACCAGTAAATACCTATATCCAAACTTTCCAGGTTTAATTTCTGTAAAGTCTGTTTCCCAATAGACACTGGGAGATGTTCCTCTTTCTCTTTTTCCTGGGGATGTCATTAATTGGCTGGTGGCATTTGTGGCCTGACAGGCTTGGCACATAATCATAACATCTTGGATTAACTGATGAAGGTGGGGGATATGATACCTATGAGCTAGCAAGGCCTTGAGCTTTTTAATTCCCAGATGAGTTCCTTCATGTAGTTGTTTTACCAGAGTTCGACCTAAAGCAGTGGGCAACACAGGCAATCCATCCGAGGTAAAAGTCCATCCTTTTTTACTGGAGGCATTTGGCAATTTGAGGATATAGGTTTGATCCTCCTTACTATAAACAGGTTTTTCAGGGAGGACTGGGAAAGGCATAGACAAGGTAGCTACCATAGGCAGATGCAAGGCTAATTTCCTAGTCTCTTGGTCTGCCATCCTATTCCCAACAGCCTCTGGGGAATGTCCTTTTTGATGTCCTGGGCAGTGGATTATAGCTACTTTGGTTGGCAACCACATGGCTGCCAATAAGTCCAATATTTCTTGTTTATTTTTAATAGTCTTTCCCTCAGCTGTGAGGAGGCCTCTTCCCTGGTATATTGCCCCATGCACATGGGCTGTGGCAAAGGCATAGCAGCTGTCAGTGTAGATGTTAGCTGCCTTTCCTGCCTCCAGTCGAAGGGCTTCAGTGAGTGCAACAAATTCTGCCCTTTGTGCTGAAGTGTCTGGGGGCTATGCCCTTGTCCACAATGTCCTAGTCCCATCCACTACTGCTGCCCCCACGTACCTGATGACATTTTGCATGAAGCTGCTCCCATCTGTATACATAATAATGTCAGGATTCAGTAGAGGGATGTCAGTGAGGTCCTGTCTCAGTCCTTGGAGATGGCTCAGTATCTCTGAACAGTCATGAGGCTTGTGGTCCAGGTCTGGTGTTGGCAATAGGGAAGCTGGGTTAAGGGCTGCACTTGTGGCAAATCTTACCCTTGGTTGGTCCAACAGTAGAGACTGATAGTGAGTCAGTCGAACATTGGGCATCCATCTGTCCAGGGGGCTCTTCAAAATCCCCTCAATGGCATGTGGGGTGGTAATGGCCAGGGGCTGACCCAAAGTCAACTTGTCTGCATCCTTAGTCAATAGGGCTGCTGCTGCTATTATCTTTAAGCACAGGCCATCCAGAGGCCACTGGGTCTAATTTCTTGGAGAGGTAGGCTGCTGATCTCTTCCAGGGCCCCAACATCTGGGTCAGGACTCCTTTAGCCTCATCCACATATAGCTGAAATGGCTTACCCAAGTCCAGTAGCACCAAGGCTGGGGCCTCCAGAAGCCCCTCTTGATGTCTTTGAAGGCTGCTTCTTGATCTTTTGTCCAGTTGAATTCCTTACCAGCCCCCTTTGTGGCCTCATACCAGGGCTTAGCCTTCTCCATGCCAATCCTGGAATCAGAGCTGCAAAACCAGCTGAGCCTAAAAATTCCCTGACTCCACGCCGAGTAGTAGGGGTGGGAATATTTAGAATAACGCTGTTTGTGGGGCTTGGGAGAGAGCATGTCGCCCCCCTTTTAGTATGTATGCCAAATATTGGACCTCTGTTTCACTAGATCTGGGCTTTCTTGGCTGGCACATGATATCCCAGTCCAAACAATAGCTTTAAGAGTTTTACAGTGCCTCTCCAGCAGG
Source organism: Rhizomys pruinosus (assembly GCA_009823505.1). Classification (NCBI taxonomy): domain Eukaryota; kingdom Metazoa; phylum Chordata; class Mammalia; order Rodentia; family Spalacidae; genus Rhizomys; species Rhizomys pruinosus. The sequence goes on from VZQC01005718.1 coordinate 418,168, forward strand.
TTCATTGTTCTCTGCAGCTAAGGCGCAAATCATTCACATATTGTAACAAAGACACTTCAGGGGTAGTCAGCCTGTACTCATGGAGATCCCAAGGAGAAGCCTCATCAAAGATGATGGGAAGTTCTTAAATCCTCTGAGGAAGCCTGGTCCAGGTACAATTGTCCATAAATCCTTTTCTGGATCTTGCCATTCGAAGTGCAAGAGGGGCTGGCTGATGGTACTCAGAGGAATGCTAAAGAATCAGCACGCCTTTATATCCAGCACTTTGGGAGGCAGAGGCAGCGGATCTTTGTGAGTTCAAGGCCACACCTGGTTTACAGATTGAATCCAGGAAAGCTGGGGGAACAGGGAGACCCTGTTCTCAAAAAGACAAAAAAAAAAAAAAAAAAAAAAAAAAAAGAATGCATCCTTTAGGTCCAGCACAGTATATACCTGTCGTTGGGCTGGCAAAGAACTGAGCAAGGTATAAGGATTAGGCACAGTAGGGTGAATATCTTGCACCCTTTTATTTACCTCTCTTAAGTCCTGGACTGGTCGATAATCTTGACCTCCAGCTTTTTTGACAGGAAGTAGTGGCGTGTTCCATGGTGATTGGCAGGGTATTGATATTCTGGCCTCTCTGAGCCTGTCAGTATACTTCTGGATTCCAACTCGAGCCTCTGGGGACATAGGGTACTGTTTAACTCTGACAGGTTGTGCTAAAGGCTTAAGTTCTACAATGACAGGGGGTAAATGAGTGGCCAGACCTGGAGGATTGGTCTCAGCCCACACAGTAGGCACAAGTTGTTGGAGCTGTTCAACCGGTTGCCCTGGGGGAGGAGTTTGGGGCTCCTCATAAAGGCTAAATGCACAATTCATCATCCAGGGTCAATACACAGACCACAGGCCTTCCTGGCCATTTTACAGAGGTCTTGCCTTCTGTAAAGTGAATGCTAGCTTTCATTTTTGATAACAAGTCTCGGCCCAGAAGTGCATATGGGCAGTCAGGCATCACAAGAAAAGAATCTGCAACAGTCTGATTTCCTAGGTCCACAGTTCTTTTGGTGATCCAGGGATATAACTTGATGCCTGTGGCCCCTTGTATCAAGGTTTCTGAGCCTGTAGGAGCTCCCATTGTTCGTGTAAGGACAGAGTGACTTGCGCCACTGTCAACCATAAAACTGATGGGCCTCCCCCCTACTTTCAATGTTAGCCTGGGCTCTGGGGGTGGGGGAGTAGAGAGCCCTGACCCCCCCCTAATCTTCTTGGAGACCTAGTATCTCCAACTCTCCTTTATCATTACACTTCCGTGGACATTCATTTTTCCAGTGCCTTTTTTGCTTGCAATAAGCACATTGGTCTCATCCCAGCCTTGGCTGTGTGGGACAGGGAGATGTTTTCTTACCGTTGCCTGGGTTCCACTCTCATCTCACTCCTGGATGAGCAGTAACAATGCCTCTCTGCATCCTTAAGCTCCCTCGTGGTTTCTCAGTGGTTGCAAGTAGGATTTTGGCTAGGCATCTGGTTTGTCTTTCATCAGGAGAGTCTTGATTGTTGAATGTTCTCATGGCTATTTCCATGAGCTCTGACAAATTTTTCCCCTCAAATCCTTCAATCTTTTGGATCTTTTTTCTTATATCTGGTGCTGCCTGACTTACAAAAGCTACATTTATAGCTCTCTGATTTTCAGGAGCCATAGGGTCTATTGGAGTGTAAGTGCAGTAGGCATCCAATAGCCTTTCTAGGTAAACAGCAGGAGATTCATTCACTTCCTGCTGGACCTGCCCTACCTTAGACAAATTTGTGGGACATCTAGCTGCAGCCCAGAGACCCCCCCATCATAATCTTGTGGTAGACCCGGAGCGATTCCCTACCTGCTGCCGAGTTAGGATCCCACTGTGGTCTGGTTATGGGGAAAGCAGGGGTGGTGGTATCAGGATCTTCACTGGGTTGGCCATCTTCTCCAGGTATTACCTTCCTGGCCAGGTGCAAGATTCTTTCCCTTTCCTCAGTAGTGAATAGGACCTGTAAAAGTTGCTGACTATCCTCCCAGGTGGGCTGGTGTGTGGAAAAAATTGAATCCAACAACTCTATCAGAGCTTGGGGTTTCTCAGAGGAGGAGGGGGTCTGTCTTTTCCAATTGTATAAATCAGAAGTAAAGGGGGTGTACACTAAAAAGGGCTGTTCCTATCCTGGTAATGGAGGGGCAACAACTCGAAGGGGAAATATCTCTGGTGTAATCTCTTTTCCTGACCTAGTGTGGCGGGGAGAGAGTACTGGCAGGGAAGTGTCTGCTGCCACTGAGGCTTCCTCTGTGGAGTCCGGCACAGGGGGAGCCAGCAAATTCCTGGTCAGATCAGGGTCAGGAGCCATAAGATTGTATGGGGTGGGAGGCCCTCCTCCTTGCTAGGAGGGAGGATGGCCAGGAGAGATTCCTGCTTCTTTAATCCTGCCTTCGTCTGGGCAAGGAGAATCTGTTTCTTAGAAAGTGGGGGAAGGTGAGGCTTCAACCAGTCTGGAGGCTGACTAACCAGAGACTGTCATGCATAAATGTATGCCTCCTGGTCTGGATGGCCCAGTTCCCCCCAAATCACAGCAAATACCAATTCCATGGTACATTTGTCAAAAGAACCTTCTGAAGGCCATCTGACCTTAAAAGCAGGCCATTCTAATTCACAAAATATGCGTAGTTTCCCAGCAGTGACGGTTCCCATCCCTGCAGCAGCCTTTTTGAATTCCTTAAAGTGATTAAGCATCAAAGAAAGGGGAGTCTTTTGGGGCTATGAAGAGGTAGATTGTCCCATGTTAGATTTGAAATACAGAAGAACGGAAAGAACACAAAGCCAGTAACGAGGAGAAAATCACAAAGTCCACAAATCACACAAACATGGTAAGGATACGGAAAGCACAGAAGATATTCAGACAGCAGGGGCTGTCTGCCATAACCAGAGCTGTGACCAGAATCGAAGGGCTGGGCCCACTGCCCATGCCCCAAAACTGAATATCAAGCTGTTCCTAGGTCTGGTTCAAGACGAATTTCTGATTTGTCTCCTGAAGAGTCGGAGCGTCCTCCTTCTCTCATGCCCAGTGGAACTGAGAGCCCAACCTTCCTCTAGGGCAACAACCCTGGTACCACTAAAACCTAAGACCAAAGCTTAAGCTCAGTACCTTTTAAAGTGCTTTGTTCTCCAAGGCCGGCTGGCATCCTGTGAAGTGGGAGAAGCCCCCCGGGGTGGAGGTGGCAGATCTCAGTGGAACCTCCAAGAATGTTAGGCTCAATCTGCCACACTCACATAAGAAAGATGCCGGGGGTTGGGGGGGGCAAAAACAGTTGTAGATATAAGTATAATCGAGGGTTAGTTACAAGCAAGCAGAAAAGAAGCCACAACAACCAACAACCAAGACAGAATAGATAAAGCAGACGACACGTCAGGCCGAGCACACTCCCATGGAACTGGAGGGCAGTGGCCTCGAGACACAATTTCCCTTAGCTTTTATTCTCAGTTAGGGGGTTTCCATCATGGTCATGGTGACTCCTCTTCTGATTGATGGGGTCTTGGTTACAGATCAATCAGTTTTTTATTATATGTATTCGCCTGTTCTGGACTCTTTGTTCTATTGTTTTACCTGGTTTGGACCTTCTGTTCTCATAAAGCATTTAACTGTATGTGCTTTTTGGCAGAAGTTAAATCACTCTACTAATAAAGGATTGATTTATCTATGCCATGCCTTTGCATGCCTTTGTTTGTTTTTTTTTAACTTTTTTTTAACTTCTGTATATGTATGAATGTACTGTCTGCATGTAGGTCTGTGCACCCATGTTGTGCAATGCTACGGAGGTCAGAAGAGGGTGTCGGATTTCCCTGGAACTGGAGTTCTCCTGGAATTGGAATTTCAGATGGTTCTCAGCTGCCATGTGGGTGCTGGGGATCGAACCCAGGTCCTCTGTAAGAGCGGTTGGCACTCTTGACCATTAGGCCATCTCTCCAGCCCCCTGTTTGTTTGTTTTGTTTAACTCTGGGGTGAATTCTAGGCCAAGATGGAGCTGACCAAGCTAAAATGGAGTCAGCTTGGTCCTCACAATGTCATTTTGGACTCTAGTCTGTTCAAGTTGTTCCCATTGTTCCCATTCATGGGTTGACAGCTTATCCAGGGATACCTTTTTAATCCTACTAACAAAGCACAAGAAATTAGATGTACAGGCATTTAAGCAGTACTAATTATTATGGCAAGCTAATCTGTGAGCATAGACACAGATGCTCAGATGGTATGCTAATCCACAAACTGTGGTTTCTCTATAAAGGGTGACAAGTTCTTATTGTGGCTTATAATATCTCCTAACCACTAGAGGACATAAGCTTGTGGCATCTGCTGTGAGTTATTCCTCCAAGGAGAGAGCTAATAGCCAATTAGATTTGGGGTATATATAGACACATGGCTGCCACTGTTGCACAGTATCTCCAGGCAGTTGAGGTGTAGCTGATACTGATGGAGGAGTCTTCCTTGTCTCAAGGAGACTAATATTTTCCTGTATTGCTTTAGTGGACTTTGGTAATATTCTCTGGCATTTCAGAGGTCAATTGTACATTAGCAAGTGACGTCTCAAAACATTTTTTCATGCCCACACCAGTTCTTTGACAACAGGGACTTACTGCCTTTCTCTTTGCAGATATCCCACTTATAGGCAAAAGGCCTTTATAATTTTGGGGGGCTTGTATCCCCTAGCCAACATCTCCTAGGCATAATAATTCATTGCTGATATCAGAGCTTTCCTGTACTAATATATTTTGCTTAATTACACGCTTATAAAGACTTTACTATTGAATTTGGCTCTAGATAGAGAATTATCCTTTCACAGTTCCTATGCCTATCAGCCAATTAAAAAAGGGTAGTTATACCTGTTTCATAACAAATTACTGGAGGGACCGCGCTCTTCCACGGCAGGGTGAGCGGAGGGTCATGTTTGCTTCTGCTCTGGTCCCGGCCGGACTTGTGGGCGGGAACCTGGGTCGCAGGCTAGACGCCATAACGCGCCAGGGCAGGTACACAGCTCTACAGC
>VZQC01005718.1:433097-464600 GCA_009823505.1 Rhizomys pruinosus
TGAGTCAAGCAAGACTCCACCGTCAGCACCAGCTACACCTCACCTGCCTGGAAATACTGTGCAGCAGAGGCAGCCATGTGCCTGTATATCCCAAATCTAATTGGCTATTGGCTCTCTCCTTGGAGGAATAACCCATGGCTGATGCCACAAGCTTACATCCTCTACAGGTTAGGAGATGTTATAAGCCACAGTAAGACCCTGTCATATTTATCAGGGGGTAAAAATGTAATTCATGAATTAACATATCATCCAAACATATGTGTCTATGCTAAAGTAACCTACCATAACTATTAGTGCTGCTTAAATACCTATATATCTAATTGCTTGTGCTTCATTAGTAGGATCGAAAGGTTATTCCTGGACAAAATAACAAAGGTTATTCCTTGGACCTTACTTGCAAGTGTACAGTTGGTCTCTGGTATTCCAGAGACCAACTGTACACTTGCAAGTAAGGTCTCAATACAAGCTTCTCATGCTTACATCAGGTCTTCGACAGCAGGGCCTTACTGCCTCTCTTCTTGCAGATATCCCAGTTTACAGGCAAGAAACCTTTCCCTTTTGGGGGGGGGCTTGGATCCCCTGGCCAACATCACCTTGGCAGAATAATCCATTGCTGATATCAAAGCTCTCCTGTATTAATATATTTTGCTTATATGCACAGCTTAAAGAGACTTTAGTATTATATTTGGTTCTGAATAGAGAATAATCCTTTTCACAGTTCCTATGTCTGTTAGTCAATTAAAGAAAGCAGTTTTACCTGTTTTATATGAGATTACTTCTATAACAGTCAGCTCTAATTTACAGTTAGAGAATGACTTCATTACCACCATGTTTTTCTGTGTTCTATGAAAAAGAGGTAAGAAAGTCTCTCATATTAAAAGTGTGCAGCACCTAGAAGGTAAGGTTCATTAGGACTCACTATAAACAGTTGTTACAAATATGGTCCTCAGAGATGTTTGATGCCTGTAGCAGTCTGAGGCTTTTCTTCCTTTTAGTGTTAAGATGGGCCAACTTCTCTGCTGGTATTTCTTGGTACAACCTACAGGATGGAAGGCTGTAACCAAAGGATACAATTTTAGTACAGATGCAATGTAATAGGATGGTGCAACCTAGCATTTCTCGGTGCTTAATGACCATACTTAATACCCATACCAATTTGGGTGAGGGACCTAAGGGATAACTTTGTTCCTTGCCCTCAGAGGTCAAACAAGTCTTAGGGGATTATGCATGGGAGCATCTCTTCAAATGTCCTGCAAATGTGAGTCACCAGTCTTCCTGTTCAAAAAGATCTTGGAAAGCTACTAATGGGACTTCAGCCAGTGTCCAGTCTATAAAGAGGAAAGTCTGCTCATGCCTCAGCCTGATCTAGCAAGACCCGATTTTATCCTCGAGTGGATGGAACTGGTAAATGAAAAGCTGAAGGTAGCAAGGCACCCCCACCCTCCTCCCCCCCAAAAACCTGAGAGATCCCTGAGGACCAGATCCTCAACTGACCTTGAGAAAAAAAACCTTTGTTAATCTGGGCTGTGTGGCCTTAAGCATCCAAAACAAAAGTACAACCAGAAATAATCAATAAGACCAGAGAAACTGTACTATAGTCATAAAACTTGAGATCTTAGTAAAAAGACAAAAAGAAAAAAAGGGAGAGTACTGTGGTTTGGCCTGTTTTCAATTCTTACTGGCAAGTGCATTTACCCTGAGGCTGCCACCACTTTTGGCACTCCTCAAAGACATGAGACACAGCTTTTTAACCTTCCAATATGGACTGAAGACTCATGTCTCTCCAAGAATCCTCCAAACCTTCAATGCCAGATGGGGACTACTGACATACCCAGCATGTGGACTAAACAGCTAAGGGGATTTCAATTGTCATAATATAGACTGCCATTGTTGGACTACCTGGGCTGTATCATGGAGGCCAGTGCAGGGGGATCAAAACAGGATGTGTGCTTACTGGACTTCATTTGGGGGACCATGGGAGGGAAAGACCCTAATGTGGAGCAAAAGTGCAGGATTGATGGTTGTTTGGGATTACCAAGGAGGAACCTCCAAGCTTTCTTAAGGAAAACATGACATCTTTTAGGGAAAAAAATCCTCCAATTCAAGTGATATGTGTATGTATGTATGTATATATTTATGTATATATAACTATGTATATATGTATATATTGTAGCAATATAAGTTTGAGAAAACAACAACAAAAGAACTGACAAAAACTCTGGAAAGATTCAGAAAAAGATGCAGGATATGTATGGCAGAGTGCAGGGTCTCGGGTGGGGTGGGGGCTTGGAAAAGGAAGCAATGTATGACTTATGGAAAAAGCTTAATAATAATTTAAAAAAGGAAAAAAATTAAAAATCTTTTATAATGAATTTAATTTTTATTGAGCTTTTAGACATTTCATACAACAGTTCTTAATCAGATTTAGACCTCCTCTCCACCCCATGCCCCTCAACCCCCTCACTGATTATACTGCCATACATGTTAAGTCCTATCCACTAAAACATACGTACCTAGATGTCCTTCAGTGAAAATTCATCACTGGAGTCTATTCAGCCTATCTAGAGATTATAAATGAGGCATATTCTTCCTCACTCATTAGTAACCAGTCTCCAGTAGGTCTCAGTCTAGGACTGGCCTGGCACCCTTTTCTCTCGCTCTACTCTAGGCCCTTGTCTGAGTGAGTTGGTGTGGGTCCTGTCCTGTACTTGATGCCATCATGGCCACAAGTCCCCATGTGAAAGCTTGCAGTGGCCTGAGAGCCTCTGCTTCCCTATGTTCATGAATGAGCCCTGGATCTTACAATCTTTCCACCTCCTTTCCGAAATAGTCCCTGAGCTATAGATGAGTGATGTTTAATGTAGGAGTCCTATCGAAGGAAACATACTCTGAAGCCTCTTAGTCATTAAAACTTGGACAGTTGTGGCCTTCCAGGGACTTTGCACTCTATTGGATAAGGAAGCTTCACTGGTGAGAGTTGAGGGATGTACTGGTTTTCTTCATACCCCTCATTCTGCTATGTCCCATGAGCCTTAGATGTAGAGGTTCAACTATAAATGTGTCACCTAGGACTGGGCATCAGACATATTTTTTCTGTGTCTGATTGGTTATAGAGTTTTGCAGTAGCCTCCATCTTCCTTAGTAAGTGGTGTATGCTATACTTGTCTGTAAATATAAGGATCCATATTTATCATATAGCAGAAAATTTCATTCATCTGGGGATATGACAGAGATAGAGTTTGCTCTGGGATCTATGACCTCTCCAGCCATGTGTATTTGGCAGTGTTTACACAGTTTTTATAGTGCCACCTACAAGTTCACTCCCATTGAGAGGGCTTTAATTAGATAGCTGTTGTTTATCCCCCAGATAATAGTGCCAATACTGCACCAGTAAGGGTAGTTTGTTGTGCTGATACTTATGGTTATTAGGCTTCAGAGCTGGGTTGGACCATTGATTGATGTTATCCTTTAGCAATTTGCATAGTATCACCTAGCACTATGAGAGCTAAATTTCAGGTAGAAGTCTTCCAGGTCAGTTCCTGCTCCACTGCTCTAGGTCTTGTATCTAAAGTATATCTCGTCTTCAGAAGTGGGGTCTTATCTTCTAGTTCTGGGAGATAATGAGAGCTCAGGCAATAGTCTGTGTTATTTTGGGAGTCTCTTGGACACTCTCGCCAACCACTCAAAGGCAAGTATCTCCTGTCTGGCACTGTGTTCTTTGCCATACAACCCCCAAGTATGTATATGCACTGATGTTCAGACACTGTATGTACATTTCTCAGGGGATTTCAGGAACATCGCATTTTACTCTAGCCCCCCAAGATTCATTCACCTCTACTCTCTCTTCTACCCATTATTCCCACCTTCCCCCCAAAACACCCACCTATCACCATCTCCCCTCTTGTGAGCCCTCCCCACTGTGGCCCCCTGCATATCTATCCCTCTTCTTCTCCCAGCCAAACCCTCCCATTTAACCCACCTCCTCCCTGGTAACATCTGTTCCCTACTATCTCCCTCTTTTGATTCTTTCTTTTCCTTTACTTTTGTGTATCCTTTCCATTTTCCTGCCTCCTGGTATTTCATCAGGATATATAGTCACATATAAATGATTAATGCTAAAATCCACAAATGAGTAAGAACATACGTCACTTGATTTTCTGCATTTGTCTTACTTCACATAGTATAACACTCTCCAGTTCCATCCATTTACCTGAAAATTTCATTATTTTATTTTATCTTTTCTTACTGCTGAGTAGAATTCCACCCTGTAAATGTAGCACAATTTTAATATCCATTCCTCAGTCTAGGGACACTTAGTTAAGTTGTTTCCAGTTCTTAAAGATTGGGAAGAAAGCAGCAACATACATGTACAGGTATCTCTACAGTAGGATGAGTCCTTTGGGTACATGCCAAGAAGTGGTACAACTGGATCATAGAGTAGATTTCTTTTTAGCTTTTCAAAAGTTTCCCATACTGCTTTCCACAGTGGTTACATGAGTTTGCATTCCCATCAGCAGTGAATGAGCATTCTCCTTTCTCCACATCCTCACCAGAATTTTGTGTCTTTCACTCTTAGCTAGTCTAACTGGGCTAAGATGCAATTTTAAAATGGTTTTTAGCTGCATTCCTCTAATTACTAAGAATGTTGAGCATTCTTTAAGGTGTTTCTTAGCCATTTTTACTTCATTTGAGAACTCTCTGTTCAAGTCTGCAGCCCATCTTTTTATTGGGTCTTTTATTTCCTTTCTACTTTTTTATTTTTAGGGTTTTGTACATTCTGGATATTAATCCTCTGTAGAATGTGTAGCTGGTAAAGTTTTTTCACTCAATGGGTTTCTTCTTCACGTCCTTGGTTGTTTCTTTTGTTCTACAGAAGCTTTGTAGCTTAATGAGGTCCCACTTATTGATTATTGACCCAAATGCCTGAGCAGCTGATGTTCAGTTTAGAAAGTCCTTTCCTACACCTATACCTTGGAGGATACTGCCTATGTTTTCTTCTATCAGTTTCAGAATTTCAGGTTTTATATTGAAGTATTTGATCAATTTGGAGTTGACTTTTGTTGGGGGTGAAAGATGAGGGTCCAAATTCATTTTTCTACAGGTGGAAAACCAGTTTTGTCAGCATCGTTTGTTGAAGATGCTGTCTTTCCCCCTTTGTTTATTCTTGGCACCTTTGTCAAATATCAGGTAGCTGAAATTATATGTACTCGTGTTTGGGTCTTCTACTGTGTTTCATTTTTGAATGAATATGTGTCTATTTTTGTGCCAATACCATGCTGTTTTTATGACTATAGCTCTGTAATATAATCTGAGCTCTAGTATGGTGATTCCCCAGTGTTGTGTTTTTTGCAAAGGAGTTTTTTGGCTATCTAGGGTCTTTTGTGATTCCATATGAATATTAGGATGACTTTTTCAAGCTCTGTGAAGAATGCCATGAGTATTTTGATTAGCATTGCATTGAATCTATAGATTGCTTTTGGTAAGATGGTCATTTTCACAATATTGATTCCACCAATCTGTGACCATGTTAAGCTTTTTCCATCTCCTAATGTCCTCCTCTATGTCTTAATTTGAAGATTTAAATTTTCATTTTAGGGATTTTTTTGGAGTATATTTCTTTTTTTAACCTTTATTTATTTATTTATTTATTTATTTTTTATGTGTAAGAATGTACTGTCTGCATGTAGGTTTGTGCACCCATGTCGAGCAATGCCGAGGATGTCAGAAGAGGGTGTCGGATTCCCCTGGAACTGGAGTTCTCCTGGGATTGGAGTTACAGATGGTTCTCAGCCACCACGTGGGTGCTGGGGATCGAACCCGGGTCCTCTGCAAGAGCGGCGGGTGCTCTTAACTGCTAGGCCATCTCTCCAGCCTCCATTTTAGGGATTTTTAATGTCTTTGGTTAGCTTTATTCCTAAATACTTTTTGAGGTTATTGTGAATGGGAGGGTCTCATTGAATGCTTTTTCTGATTGTTCATTATTGGTGTATAAAAATCCTACTGGTTTTTGTAAGGTGATTTTGTATACTGACACTTTACTGAACATATAAATAATTTCTAATAGTTTTCTGGTAGAAGTTTTGAAATTTCTTGTGTTTAATATCATATCATCTGCAAATAGTGATAATTTGACTCTTCTTTTCAAATTAGTACTCCTTCAATTTCATTTTCTCATCTTATTGTTCTGCAAGAGTTTCAAGCACTATGTTGAAAATGGGTAGAGATAGTGAACAACCTTGGCTTGTTCCTGATTTTAATGGAATGCTTCCAGTTTTTCTCCATTTATAATGGTCTTGGCTATAGGTTTGTTGTGTATAGCTCTAACTATATTGAGGTATGTTCCCTCTAGGCCAATTCCTTCTAGGACTTCTAACATGAATGCATGTTGGATTTTGTCAAATGGCTTTTCTGCATTTATTGATATGACCATGTGATATTTGTCTTCAAGTCCATTTATATGTTTTATGATATTTATTGACTTACATATGTTGAACTATCCCTGCATCTCTGTAATAAAGCCTACATGAGCATGGGGCAAGATCTTTTTGATGTGCATTTGTATGCAGTTTGTGAGTATTTTGTTGAGTATCTTTGCATCTATGTTCATTAAGGATATGGGCCTATAGTTTTCTGTTGTATCTTTACCTGGTCTTGTTATTAAAGTGATACTGGCTTCATGAAAGGAGTTTGGGGAAGAAGCCAGTGGGCAGCATTCCTCCATGGCTTGTGCCTCAGCTCCTGCCTCTAGGTTCCTGTCCTGAGTTCCTGTCTTGGGTTCCCTGAGTGATGAACTACAATCCAGGAGATGTGAGCTGAATAAATCCTTTCCTCCCCAAGTTGGTGTCAGTCAGAGTGTTTTGTCACAGCAATTAAAGAGAAACTAGAACAGAAATTGGTATCAGAGAGTAGGCTATTGCTGTGACAGACTTCACCTTGGTATTTTGGGGAAGGATTGTGGAAGCCTTTGGAACTTTGGGCTAGAAAAATCATTAAATGCCTAAAGATCATTGCTGTGGAACTTGGAACAGTTTTGCTGAAAGAGTTGTAGACGATGGAGGCCTGGCTTGTGAAGTTTCAAAGGGAAGCAGAGATCATCAGGACTGTTTAATCTATGGGCTCTGGTCAGCTGGGGATGAAGAATCACCTGTAAGTAACAAGAGACCAGAACCTGAAGTGAACCCTTTGCTTTACTGGGAGAATTGATGCTGGTTAGCTGGGGCTGAAAAATCAGCTGTAAGTAACAAGAGACCAGCATGACTGTGATGAAATCTTCTGGGAAGAATTTCTTCAGGGTCAGCACACAGAAGCTATGTTCCAGAAGGGGCCTGAGCCTCCATGTCAAGCCAGAAGCAGGACTTGGTAAGGTGTAAGGTCTCCTATATTTTTCTGGTGTTGAAAGCATGAAGGGGTCACAGAGAGCAGCAGAGGCCTGGCACTATGAGAGGCCAGGAAAGGCCACTGGTCAAAGCACAGCCTTGGTTGCAGTGAAGACCCCAGGATTCCAGGGGTCAGGAAGAGAAGCTGAGGTTTTGCATCAGGAGAGGTCAGAAGCAACCTCAGTTTCAGTGGTGACTCCAGCTTTTTGGAGATGCCAGGACCATGGGACAACCACCAAGAGTAGCAGCTGGTGTGGAATGGAATCAGCCTGGGCCTGTGTGATGAGCTGTGTACCATGGACCACAGAATCAGAGAAGGGGAGCTGCCAAAACCCTTTGGAGCCCAGAAGATCGTGAGTGAATCCCAGCTGTCCAGCCTTGAGCTACTTTGCTGGACTTAGGTTTTGTTTAGGTGTGCCTGATTCTTCCCTTTGAAATAAGACAGTACTTGTTTTGGATTTTACAGCAGCCCACAGTTAAGAGACTTTTAACAGACTGAACTTTTAAGTGTTTGGATGTTTTAAGGACTGTGGGGCTTTTAAGGTTGTACTGTCTTAGGTTGTGATTAATGTTAACATCATACCTTGGGGACAAGAACTGGAAAGGAGGTGGTTTAATAGGGATGTGTTTTCTGTGTCAAGTTGACAAGGGATCAATTGTGCTGGATAGCTTTAGTGTCAACTTGACACACCTGAGTTGAGGGATCCTCCGTTGGGGAATTGGCTCCATTGGACTGGCCTGTGGGTACATATGTGGAGTAGTCTTGATTGTTGAGCAATGTGGGAGGGCCCATCCCACTATGGGTGGTGCCACCCTAGGCAGGTTGTTGTGTACTGTTTAAGAGGGCAGGCTGGGCATGGGCCAGGGGAGCAAGCCAGTAAGCAGTATTCCTCCATGGCTTGTGCCTCAGCTCCTGCCTCCAGGTTCCTGCCCTGAGTTCCTGCCTTGGGTTCCCTGAGTGATGAACTATGACCCAGGAGATGTGAGCTGAATAAACCCTTTCCTCCACCCCAAAAAAAGAAAAAAGAAAAAAAAAAGAAAAAAAGGAGTTTGGGTGCTCTCCCTCTGTTTCTGTCTTTCAGAATAATTTGAGCAGTATTAGTTTAGATCTTCTTTGAATGTCTGGTAGAATTCTACCATGAATCCATCTGGGCCTTGGCTTTTTTAAGTCAGGAGTTTTTGTATTACTATTTCCTTCTTTCTTATAGATCTCTTTAAGCTGTTGACCCCCTCTTGGTAGTGTCCATGACTTTAGAAATCCATTCATTTCTTCTAGGCTTTCAAATTTAATGGAGTATAGATTTTTAAAGTATTCCTTTACAATGTTCTGGAAATTTTTTGTTGTCTGTTGGGATGTTTCCCATCTCATTTCTGATTTTTTAACTTGTATTTGCTCTTTCTTTTGGTTACTGGCCCAACAGTCTATCTATCTTGTTTAACCTTTCAAAGAACTAGCTCTTAAGTTCATTGATTTTTTTTTGTATCATTGTCTTTGTTTCTATTTCATTAATTTCTCCTTTGATTTTTCTTACTTCTTGTCTACTAAGTTTTGGGTTCATTTGTTCTCCTCTTTTCAGAATTTTGAGTTGTGCTGTTAAGTATTTTACATGTGCTCTTTCTGATTTTCTTTTTTTTGGTATTTTTGAGATGAGGTCTCCCTGAAGCCCCAGCTGCCCTGGAACTCGCTCTGTAGACCAGGCTGGCCTTGAACTCACAGAGATCAGCCTGCCTCTGCCTCCTGAATTCTGGGATTAAAGGTGTGCACCACCACACCCATCTTCCTTCTGATTTTTTTTGTCTTTCTGAGACAGGGTCTCCCCGTAGCCCCAGCTGTCCTGGAACTCACTCTGTAGACCAGGCTGGCCTTGAACTCACAAAGATCTGCCTGCCTCTGCCTCCCAAGTGCTAGGATTAAAGGCATGTGCCACCATGTCTGGCTACCTTCTGATTTTTTAATGTAAGCACTAAGAGCTATAAATTTCTCTCTTAGGACTGCTTTTAGGGTGTCCCAGAGATTTTGTTACATTGTATTTTCATTTTTAATTAGTTCCAGGAATACTTTTATTTCTTAATTTCTTCTTTGACCCATTGATCAGTCAGAAGTGTATTGTTTAATCTCCATGAGTTCTTGTGGTTTCTAGAGCTTCATTTGCTGTTGATTATAAGCTTTGTTATAATGTGGTCTGATAGAATCTATGGAATTATTTCAATTTTTCTGAATTTGTTGAGGTTTGTTTTGTGTCCCAGAATGTGATCAATTTCAGATAAGCTTGCATGGGCTGCTGAATAGTAAGTGAATTCTTTGGTACATGGGTGGAATGTTCTGTAGATAGATGTCTTTTAGGTCCATTTCATGTAAGATGTCATTTAATTCAGGTGTCTCTCTGTTTATTCTTTGTCCAGTTGACCTGTCTATTGAAGAGAGTAAGGTATTAAAGTCACCTTCTGTTACAGAGTTGGGGCTAATCTCTGTTTTACAGTTCTGGAGTACTGTTTTTATGAAATTGGGTGCACCAAAGTTTTGGCACATATATGTTTATTATTGTGATATCATCTAAGTTGTTCCTTTAATTAATATGCAATGACCCTCTTTATCACTTCTGATTAGTTTTAATTTGAAGTCTCTTTTCTCAGATATTGGAATTGCAACACCTGCTTGCTTTTTAGAGCCATTTGCTTGGAATATTTTTTTCCATCCTTTCACCCTAAGGTAGAGTCTATCCTTGAAGGTGAGATGAGTTTCTAGAAGAAAAAAAAAAGAAATTAAAAAAAAAAGAAATGATTTTTCTTTCTTTATCCACTCTGCTAGTCCATTTCTTTTGACAGGGGAGTTGAGGCTATTGATATTTAGTGTTATTGAAAATGTGTTATTGAAAATGTGTTATTGAAAATTGGGGGGCCTAGAGAGATGGCCTAGCAGTTAAGAGCACCGACTGCTCTTGCAGAGGACCGGGGTTCAATCCCCAGCACCCACACAGTGGCTGAGAACCATCTTTAACTCCAGTTCCAGGGGAGTCCACACCCTCTTCTGACCTCCACAGCATTGCATGACATGGGTGCATAAACCTACATGCAGACAGTACATTCATACACATAAAAAATAAATTAAAATTTTTAAAAAGTTTTAAGCCGGGTGTGGTGGCATTTGCCTTTAATCCTAGCACTTGGGAGGCAGAGGCAGGTGGATCTTTGTGAGTTCAAGGCCAGCCTGGTCTACAGAGCGAATTCCAGGACACCTAGGACTACAGGAAGACCCTGTCTCGAAAAGACCAAAAAAAAAGTTTTTAAAAAAATTAAAAAATAATAAAAGAAAATGTGTATTGAATTACAAGGCTATAGTCATAAAGACAGCCTGGTACTGGCACAAAAACAGACCTGTTGACCAATGGAACAAAATTAAAGATCCAAACCTGGGCACATCCAATTTCAGCCATCTCATATTCAACAAAGGGGCCAAAAAAGCTCAATGGAGGAAAGGTAGCATCTTCAGCAAATGGTGTTGGCAAAACTGAATCACCATTTGTAGAAGAACAAAATTAAACCCCTACCTCTCACCCTGTATAAGTCAACTCCAAGTGCATCGAAGATCTCAACATGAAACCAGAAACCCTGAAGATGATAGAAGAAAATGTTGGCAGCAACCTGCAAGACATAAGAATAGGAAAAGACTTTCTAAATCAAATAGCAGCCACGCAGGCAATAAGGTCAACAGTCGACAAATGGGACCTCATCAAACTCAAAAGCTTCTGTACAGCCATAGAGTCAATCAACGAAGTGAAGAAAAAAACCCACAGAGTGGAAGGAAATCTTCACCAATGATACATCTGACAGAGCATTAACATCCAGAATATCTAGACTACTCAAAAAACAAAGAAGTAAGAAAACAAATGACCTACTCAAAAGATGGAGTAAAGAGCTGAACAGAGACTTCACCAGTGAGGAAGTAAAGATGGCTGAGAAACATCTTAAAAAGTATTCAACATCATTAATAACTAAGGAAATGCAAATTAAAACCACTCTAAGATATCATCTCACTCTGATAAGTCTGGCTAAGATCAAGAAAACAAAAGACACCAAATGCTGGAAAGGTTGTGGGGAAAGGGGAACTCTCATCCACTGCTGGTGGGAATGTAAACTCATACAACCACAATGGAAAGCAGTATGGAGAACCCTCAAAATACTCAAAATGAGCGTACCACCTGACCCAGTCATACCACTCCTGGGTATATACCCACAAGACTCATCCTACCTCAAAGATACATGCACAGCTATGTTTATTGCAGCTCTTTTCACAACAGCAAAGAGCTAGAATCAACCCAAATGTACCTCAACTGATGAGTGGATAACAAAAATGTGGGACATCTACACAATGGAGTTCTGTACAGTGGTAAAGAAAGATGACATCACGAACTTTGAAAGTAAATGGATGGAACTCAAAGCCATTATGCTAACTGAAGTAACACAGACTCAGAAAAAAAAAAGGTGAATCATTTCCCTCATTTGTGGATGCTAACACCAAATCCCCAGTTGGCAGCCAAACAGAGAAAATTTATTATAATATTTCTTTGTATCTGAAAGTAACTGTGCAGTTATAATGTGAAGGTCTTAATGGGCTCAAGAATTAACCTACCACTTATATTCATACATTGTAATTGCCATATATGGGTGGAAGATATGTGTTCATATTTTAGAGTAATACAAAATGAAAGGGAAAAAAGGTAAATGCCAAAACATATTTTGGAATGAACATATAGTTTATTCTCAGAGATCATAATTTTGATACATATGTGATGCTTATACAGGCATATTTTGGAGCAATATAAAGGGGAGGGAACAACAACAACATAAGGACTCAGTCAAAGAACTGACTCTTCCCAAAACAAGCCTCTGCATAAAAAAATCCTTAAAAAGACTGAGAGAAAGATGCAAGGCATGTATGGCAGACTACATGAACTGTGGTAGGTTGGGAGGCAGGGAGAGGGGACTGTATACAAATTGAACTGAAAGATGATGTATGAAATATACAAAATATCAATTAAAAAAACCTGAAAGCAAAAAAAAAAGAAAATGTGTATTGGATACTGTCATTTTAATTTATTTGTGTTTGTGGCCCTATTTTGTGTTTCTTTTATTATACCTTTCTTTGTTTTCTTCCTGTAGCCTTTGGGTGTACTCATTCCTACCTTAGGTCCTTTGTACTGCTTTGAATATTGTCCATAAGGCTGGTTTGATGGATATGAATTCTTTCAGGCTATTTGTGTCATTGAAAAATTTCCATTCCCCTTTGACCATGATAGACAGTTTTGCTGGATTCATGTTTGGCATCTATCGTCATTTAGAACTGAGAATACTTTGGCCCAGGCTCTTCTGGATTTCATAGTTTGCATTGAAAAGTCAGCTATAATTCTAATGGATTTTCCTTTACATGTAACTTGTTTTTCTCTAGCAGCCTTCAGTACCCTCTCTTTGTTCTGTAAATTTCATGTTTTCACTATGATATGCCATGAGGAGTTTCTATTTGGTTCATGTCTAATTTGTGTTCTATGTACTTCTTGACTCTCTGTAGGTAACCCTTAATTTAGGGAAGTTTTCTTTTCCAATCATATTCTAGATTTGTCCATTGCCATTGGGCTGAGATTATTCTCCTTCCTATATACCTACAATTCATACATTTGGTCTTTTCATGTTGCCCCAGATTTCCTGCATATTTCATTCCTGTGGGATTTGAGGGGGGTTGTTTGTTGTTTGGGGGTCTTTCTGAGTGTGTGTGTCTCTGTAGCCCCAGCTAGTCTGGAACTGGATATTTAAACCAGGCTGGCCTTTAACTCACAGAGATCCATCCACCTTCCTCTGCCTCCTGAGTGCTGAGATTAAAGGCATGTGCCACCACACCTGGTCTCATGTGTGTGTGTGTTTGGTTTTTTTGTTTATTTGTTTGTTTTTAATTTAATTTTTATTGATGCTTTGCACATTTTGTACATCATTTTCCAATTCAGATCAGGCATATTTCCCTTTCCCTTCCCCCCCACCCCCACCCCATCCCAGATCATGTATTCTGCCATAACTGTCCTGCATCTTTCTCTCAGTTTTTTTTTCCTTTTTTAGCTATAAGTGATAATCCATGAGTACAAGCATCCTTCATGCAAAACCTATCTGCAGGCTGTTGTGCCCAAACACCTACAGCCCCACCATCCAGTGGGGGGTGACAGGTTGTTTGTTCAATCAAGTTGATCAAATGAGTGTCCAGACTACATTGCTGTAGTTTCACCATTCACCCCAATCGCAGCCCTTACATTCTACCACGCCCCCTCTTCCGCAGGTTGTTCCCTAGGCTTAGAAAAGGGGCACAGGTGGATGAGAGGTAAAACAGTCCACTCTCTCTGGAGCTGTTGACTTGGACTCTGGTCAATTCTGGCTGTTTCCTTTCATGGGCTGACAGTTTGTCCAGGAATAACCTTTCGATCCTACTAATGAAGAACAAGCAATTAGATATATAGGTATTTAAGCAGCACTAATAGTTATGGTAGGTTACTTTAGCATAGACACATGTTTGGATATGTTAATCCATGAATTACAATTTTCCCCCCTGTTAAATATGACAGGGTCTTACTGTGGCTTATAACATCTCCTAACCTGTAGAGGATGTAAGCTTGTGGCATCAGCCATGGGTTATTTCTCCAAGGGGAGAGCCAATAGCCAATTAGATTTGGGATATACAGGCACATGGCTGCCTCTGCTGCACAGTATTTCCAGGCAGGTGAGGTGTAGCTGGTGCTGACGGTGGAGTCTTGCTTGACTCAGGGAGACCCATATTTGCTTTATTGGTTTAGTGGCCTTTGGTAACACTCTCTGGCATTCCAGAGGCCATCTGTACACTTGCATGTGTGGTCTCAATACATCCCTCCCATGTTAACGTCAGGTCTTCGGCAGCAGGGTCTTATTGCCTCTCCTCCTGTAGGTATCCCAACTTAGAGGCAAGGAGCCCTTACCTTTTGTGGGGCCTTGGATCCCCTGGCCAACATCCACCTGGTAGAACAATCCATTGCTGATGTCAGAGCTCCTGTATTAATATATTTTGCCTGAGTGCATAGCCCTAGGACTTTAGTATTATATTTGGTTCTGAACAGAGAGTAATCCCTTCCACAGTTCCCATGTCTAGTAGTCAATTAAAGAAAGCAGTTTTACCGGTTTTATAAGAGATTACCTCTACAATAGTTGTCTCCAATTTACAGTTGGGGAGCGACCTCATCATTGTCATATTTCTCCTTGTTCTATGGGTGGGAAGGCAAGGAAGTCTCTCATATCAGAACCTTTGTGGCACCTAGAAGGTAAGTTTCATTAGGACTCATTATAACTAGTTGTTACATGTAGGATCCACAGAGGGGTTCGATGTTTATGGCAATCTGAGGCTTTTCTTCCTTTGAATGTTCAGACGGGTCAGCCTTTCCGTTGCCACTTTTTGGTACATCCTACTCAATGCAAACCTGTATCTTTTCTTTCTCAGCCGTTAAGTTGGTGACGTTTTGTCCTGTTGGAACAAACAAATCTTTTCCCATAGTTAGTTTTAAGATTTGAATTGCAAGGGTTTGATGAAAAGGTTTCATGTCTTTCTGTATCCCCCCCCCTTTTTTTTTGCGTATGAGTCTCCAGAAGACAGTTGTATTATACATAACTATAGGGTGGAGTCAAGGCACAGATTACATCAAATTCACCCATGTTGTTTTGGGTGACTATATATGATTAACTTGGGAAGCAAACTTAATTTTTGCGTTAAATCATCTTAAAGAGAATGCTACAAGGTGATACTGTACATCAGAGAAATTATAGAGAACATTTGTATGCGCCAATCCCAAAGTTATTGCTCTACAGATTTTGTGTAAAACAAATGTGGACAACAGCGAATTATATCTCCATTTAACTCAGATGCATTACCGTTTTTATCAGAGTCTGTAAACCAATGTTGTTTAATATACACATTTACTTTTACTAAGTCCTAAAACACCATGTATGTGTGTGTTTTTTTAATTTTACATAGTCTTTGCTTAAGGAGTCCAGCTCTTCCATTTTGTCATCCAGTCTTGATATTCTGTTTTCTATTTCATTCATTTTGCTGGTGAGGCTTTCTCGTGTTTTTTGAATTGGCTTATTGAGTTTTCAATTCTATGTGTGTTTCCATTTGGGTTTTCTTCACTATTTCTATCTCTTTTGTAAATTCACTTTTCAAGTCATGAATGGTTTTTGATATTTCATTAAGCTACATATCTGTATATTCTTGAGCTTCCATCACAAGTTTACACCTTTCCTCTTTGAGTTCTTTGAGTCATTTGTGTTTTCTTTAAGTTCTTTGATCGTGTTTGTTATTGTTCTTTTAAATTCTGTGACCTGGGGTTCCTCAGGGTGGTTCTCGAAGTAGTGTACTTCTGTAGGACTACAGAGTTTTGTTGGGGACATATTCTCTTGGTTTTTCATATTATGTATGTTTTTGCACTGCCTATGGGCATATGGGTATTCTTTATTGAATATGTGTCTGATAGGAACTTCTATGTCTGCTTTTGTTTAATTTAGTTTGGGTTCTGTTTATATTGTTTGTGTAGCTTTGTTTGCTTTTAGGTCAGGTATGAAAAATAAATTGGTGAATATTTCTGGTTCTTTCAGGGTAGTAGACTTGTCTGGATAGTTGGTGGGACAAAGTAGTAAGTAGGCTGTTCATGTTAGTAAGAGGACTAGTCTGCGTTAGACAGATCCAGAGCCAATGGAGTCTATGCTGGTGACTTTAGTTAGTCTGGGTTAGGAAGCCAGTCTAGAAATCTGAGGTAGAGGAACTGGAGCCAGCCTGGGTCCAAGGCTGCAAGGGACATGATGGGAGTGAGTAAGAGGAATGGAATAGAGATGTGGTGGGTGATATTTGACTTACCAGTGTCCTAGGTAGGCAGGTCTGTCTGGCAGATGAGTAGGCGGGGAAGATTGGGACCACCTGAGGAGGGATTTATTAATCTATGATAGGGGATTTAACTAGTCTGGGTTAGGAAGCTAGTTCAGAGATCTGAGGTGGAGGATTTGGAGCCACCCTGGGTCCAAGGCTGGCAGGGAACCTATAATGAATTTAATTTTTGCTGTCCACATTCTCCACATTCTTCATATTATCCCCTTGTCAGATAAATCATTTCAAATATTTTCTCCCATTCTTTAGTTGTCCATTCACTCTGTTCCTCATTCCCTTAGATAAATGGTAACATTTTTATTTGCTATAAACCTATTTAAATACTTTCATTATATTTCAATTTATAATCTCTTTTTTATTCTCTTATAATTTTTAGCCTCCAGTATTTAATGTAAAGCCTCATAAAGTGTTTATCTATCATTTTCAGCAACATATTGGAACTGAAAATCCTACAGAAAAATGAAATGAGTCTGGCACAGAGATAAACAGATACTACATGATTTAACTTACATGTAGAACTTATAAAAATCTGTGCTTTTGGACCTACTGAGTAAAGCCACTCCTAAAGGCCAAGGAAGGGAGGAAAATCTGGGAAAGATGAAAGGATGCTGAACATATTCAAAGTTATATCCAGGCAGGAGGAAGGAATATTGAAGTTCAAGTACACAGATCATGGTTGTAATTAGTAATATAGTATCATAAAATTCAAAATAACTATAAAAGAAAACATTAAAAACATGAATTAACATAACCAATAATCTAATCACCTGAAGTTAATCAACACAAGATGTACAAATTTATGACACATTATATCCTAGAAGATGTATATCTATCAATACATATTTTGATAAAATAAAACATATGGGCTATATAATCTATAAAATATTTCATACCCTGATAGCTTTACAAAATGAATAAAACAGTTCCTATATAGAGGATACGACCTCAAATATATTGATTTTAGTTGTTTGTGCTTATTTCCTATAAGCCTGGATATGTACCCCAGGGTGGCCTGGAATTCACTATGTATGCCAGATTGGCCTTGAACTTGGGGTCCTATTGTGTCAGCCTCCTGAGTGTAGGGATTACAGTGTGTGCCATCACACCCTGGAACAAGTTTTCATTTTTTTTTTTCATGAGGGTATAGCCTCAGTATATATATATGTGTATATATATATATATATACACATATATATTCTGAGATATATATGTGTATATATATATACACATATATATACTGAGGTCTTTATTAACAAAGACATATATATATATATATGTCTTTGTTAATAAACTCCATTTATTTTTTCACAAGAAAAAACACTTGAATTTCACATCAGATTACAAACAAAAGGAATCAAATCCACATGCCAAAAACACAAAGAAAAATCAACATGGGAAAAGCAAATAAAAAAATCCCTACCAAACACTATTAGTCCCATAGAGGACTCCAACAATGAGATCTCTCTGAAGGTAACCCAGGATACAGATAGATAGATAGATAGATAGATAGATAGATAGATAGATAGATAGATAGATAGACAGACAGATAGATAGATAGATAGATAGATAGTAGAGAGATAGAGAGATAGAGAGATAGATAGAGAGATAGAGATGATAGATAAATAGATAGATAGGTATTCATTCTTTTGATTCTGGTTTTTATTTCTTTTCTCCCTCTGATCCATCCAGGAGGTGGGTCCATTACTCTCTAATCCATCCTGGAGGCAGATCCTTTGTTCTCTGATCCATCCTGGAGGCAGGTCCCTTGCTCTCTGATCCATCCTGGAGGCAGGTCCTTTACTCTCTGATCCGTCCTGGAGGTGGGTCCTTTGTTCTCTGATCCATCCTGGAGACAGGTCCTTTGCTCTAAATTTTCATTTTTAATATATCTAAAATGGAGCTTGCTTATACTTTTCTGAAATATGATAATAGTTTAATCACACACAGTGTGATTAAAAATCAAAAACAGTGACTCTAGATATATTGGAAGCCTGTATTTAAAGAAACTTAGCCTAACAGGACATAGAAAGTATATAGGTCAATAAATTATTTTATTATTACAAGAATGGGCACTTCTCTCATTAAGATGGCACACTTCAGTGACAATTTGCTTTCGTTCCTTCTATATCTCTTAAATTGCCACTTTCTAGTCAATGTTATTTTCTCATACATCTTCCCTAACCTTAATATAACTGATATTCCCATAAAAAGTCATACTTGTCTAAATGTAAAATATACACATCATCTGTCTCTACAACCAGCCATTTGGTGTGATTCAGAGAATATTGGAATTTAGCCTGAGGGCATAGGGACACAGCAGACTTTGTTGTGAATGAAATCTGCATTACATTTCAAAGAAATCTGGAAAACATAGAAGAAGGTAGTAAATACATTTCAAATATGAATTTAGGCTTAAGTAGAAAACCTCGTGGCAATTCTTACTTTGATAATGAGAACAACATTGGAAGTCTGGACCAAATATGAGTTTAAAATGTGGAGAAAGTGCAGTTCCAGAAAAGTAGTATCTTGAAATGCAATATTTCATGCCAAAATAATGCAATGGTGGCAAAAAAACAAACAAACATTAAAATCCACCCAGCAAAAATCTTCCCAATGTGTTATAGAAGTGACTTGATTACATTTAAAGTACACTATCTTTATTAGGGTAGACATCAGCCTGTTCATGTTACATCCTTTGATGGGAAGCCCAGGAACCTGATGAGATCACAGATTATCTCAATCCTATTGTATGTAAACTTTTTTGTTCAATGTCATGCCTGAAGCTCACTCAGCATATTCCCCAAAGCACAGATGATTTCAGACCCAATAAATTTTTTTAAAAATCACAAATCCCTCTGGAATACTTTTCTCAGGTCTCAGAGGATGCAAGGAATAAAACTCAGAAGATCACTCCCCCCTAAATACACACATACACATCATCATCACCGTCATCATCAAATTCTCTTTCCTGGATAAATTGTGGTTACTCTATCTTCTGTCCCACTGAAGAAAAACTGCTGCTCTTTGACTGAAGTCTCAACTTTTCTATTGCTGGATATTTACTTTACACTTCTTTATTCTTCAGTCTCAGGGTGAGTAGATGGCCATCTAAGGCCTTAGAACTACATTAAGGTTGCCTTCCCCTCTAGTGACTCTCACAAAGGAGTCCAAATAACATTCTCTCATTCACTGAGAGGGGCTACTCAAGCAAACAAGATATAAAAAATAAAGTCCTAAAAATAAAATCGTCTTGGAGATTGTGCTCTCCTACCTAATTATGCCCTCCCTTCACCCACAACCTTAATGATTTTCACATCTAAGAAGTAATTTGGACAGGAAATTTTGAGATACTAGTGGCAAATAAAATGTTAACTTCCAGAAACAAAACACAAAGGACGAAATCAGAGCAATAACCAACCCAGGACACATTCTCTGATCATTAAATTTTAGGCTGTCTATTATATAAAACCTGTGAGTCAACAAACTAAAATTTCTGTCATCGCATAATTTCATTAAAACAAAATCTGAACCAAGTTTATAATGTTCAGTAGCATTTCAGAAAACAAATAGAAAAGGCTAAGGAAATTGCTCTGCGGTTAGAGTACCAGCTACTCTTGCAGGATAATCTGTGTTTGGGTCCCAGCACCCACATGGTGGCTAACAACAGTCTGTAAATCCAGGTTCAGGGGATCTAACCCCCTCTTCTGACCTCTGTGAGCATTGCACGACATGGGTGCACTTACATATATACAGGCAAAACACTCTTACACATAAAATAAAAATAATAAATAAAATATTTTTAAAAAGAAAATAAATTGAAGTTTGAGTTATAGGTAAAATAAGTACCACTGCAAATGAATCTAAGGAGCAATGACTATATACTGGGGAGACGTTGGAGGATCACTGTAATGTCAGCATTTGTGTGAAGCAATGTTTAAAGAAGGAATCAACATTGTGGAAGCTAATCAGATATTACAATTTGAGTAATTCAGTGATCTAACTATTCATTCACACATTTGTTAAGTAGCTACTTCTGACTAATACTAAGTGTCATGGAAATGTAATAATAGATTAAACTCCCAGTTGCTCAAATAGCATAAGAGAGGCATGAGGGTAACTGGAGTGGGAGAAGAACACAAATAAAATATGGAAAAAAGGGAGATGATGGAAATTTCACATAGAAAATGACCCTTGACCTAGAAACCACAAATGTCAAGACTACATACCAAGCTATTGTAAAAAGAGATAGGAACTAGCATGTTCAAAGGTTTGAAAAATAGTGGAGAGGTTAAATTTGGTGGGAAAGAAAGAGATGACAGAGAGGCAATGCTGATATTTTGAGAGTCCCTATGAACTTTCAAATAAAGTGATAAAATGAACAGAAATTTCTGAAGATTTTTCAAGCATATTCATGTCAATAATGATCAGGTTTGGTGCCTAGGTAACCAGGGTCCCCTACTTGACAGATAACAAATCAGACATTGTGATAACAAGTGGCTTCTTGGTTGGGCAATTAACTTATTCCTGAAACTCATAAAGAATCCTTCTTTTTGTACCATCAACCAAAACTCCATTAAACCCAATCACTACCAACAATGTACTAAGCAGATAAAATTCTTTTTCAAAAAATGAAAATTCAAAGTTGGTGACCCATCACCCATCATGTTACATAATAAAGCCTTGAAATACATACATTTGGAGGGAGAAATGTAAGAAAAGAATGCTTTCATCACTCTATGCCAAGCTCACTTAGCTCAGTATATTAGTACAATTTAAGTGGGGCTCATTCATGTCCCTACAAATGACAAGATTTTGTTTTTTAACCACACAATACGATTCCATTGTAAATATACCATTATTTTCTTTATTTATTCACAGGGAGACATGAGATGTTACTAATTTTTGGTTACTATGTTGCAATGAACATAGAAGTGCAGGTCTTATCAACTGAATAGTTGAATTCCTTTGGATATATAATACCCAGTACTTGTATTGCTGGATCATATGTTAATTTTACCTTTGTTTCATTGATGAATCTTTACAGTAATTTCCATAGTGTCTGTACTAATTCATATTACCACCATCATTTTTCAAGAGTCCCTTTTCCTCCTCAGCCTAACCAGCATTTGTTTTCTATCTTCAATAGAAGCTATTCTAAAAGAAGTGAAGTTAAAATGTTTATTCTCCATGATCTCATTCTTATGTGGAATTAAAGTATTTGATCTGATAGAGAAGAATGGTGATTACCAGAAACTGAGACAGTTAAAGACCATAAAGTTAGAGGGATAGTGATCTAAAGAATATAAAATTCCATCCAGGTAGAAAGGATTCCTGAGCTGGGGAGATGGCTCAGTGGGTAAAGCATTTGCTATGCAAATGTGAGGATCTGTGTTCAAATCCACAGAACCAATGTAAAGCCATGTGTGGTAGTACATATCTGTAATCTCACTGTTTCTATGGAGAAATAGGAAGCAGAGACAAGAGAATTCTCCAAAGCTCATAGCTCAACCAACCTCAAGTATGCAATGGCAAATAACAAGAAGGCCAGGGGCTGGAGAGATGGCCTAGCGGTTCAGAGCACCGGCTGCTCTTGCAGAGGAACCGGGTTCAATTTCCAGCATCCACATGGCAGCTGAGAACCATCTTTAACTCCAGTTCCAGGGGAATCTGACAGCTTCTTCTGACCTCTGCGGCATTGCATGACACGGGTGCACAAACCTACATGCAGACAGTACATTCATACACATAAAAAAATAAATATAAAAAAAGAAGGTTTCAAGGTAGAAAAAGAGGACTGACACCTGAGATTATCCTCTGACCTCTATATAGATACCATGGCATACATCCCCCAAACAGGCATACAGGTACACACATCACACACACACATACACACACACACACACACACACACACAATTCAAGAGACCTATAGTGTAGCAGTAGTACTATGGTTAATGATAATATATTGTCTTACTGAAATTGTAAAAAGTGAATCTCTAAGGTTATTAAGACAAAAAGTAACTCTGTGAGACATGCACAAGATCAAACTAGTTTAAAATTCCAGCAAGGAAAGGAGAAGGGTTCCCAAGTCTCCAGCTTAACTGAGGAGCTATTAACAGTTGATTGCTACAGGGGAAAAGGGAATCACTTTTCTTGGGGGGATTGCCACTGGTAGGGTTCCTATGCCCCACTGGATGACCCCACACCCATAAGCATGTGGGAAGCACTAATTGGACTCATTGGGCTATAAAAGAAACAAGAAGTGCAGATAAAATTGAGAAGAATGGAGACGTGTTATAAGGAGATACCAGAAGAGAGGTTGGAAGGAGAGATTGAGAGGGTGGATATGATCAAGTTACATGTATAACTGTATGAAAATTTCAAAGAATTTAAAGATTGAATTCAAAAGTAAAACTAAAACTACCCTTTTAAGTACTATGTGAGATAATATTTTCTTACCCTATGACTCAGAATAGCCTGATCCCCAACATGTCTGACCTACTTTACAACTCCCTGCCAGTCTAAGCTTGCTGGGGATTATTTCAAATCTAGGAGAAATGAAGGTGATTTTGTAACTGAAGCCTGGTCCTGCCACATTCACCTAAACCTGGAGACAGAAATTTTTACCCTCCCCATACCATCCTTCATTCATTTTCCATGGAGAAGCTAAGACAGGAAGTCTCAGTTCTTGACATATACACCAGTTATCAAATGACAGGTTGGTGTAAGGCAATGTCATCCCAGTGTTAGGTGTCCATCAATTTATGGCATCTAAGCTAGAGAGTTACACATTTTCCTAAATCTGCTGTATCCAGTAAATTTATGGGTCTGGTTGCCTTGATATGCCCCCACAGTATCAATTATCCACAATAAATGTATAGGTTGGGCCCCTTTCTACTCCCAGGAATAAGTCATTTACCAATCTGTGCTGGCCTGATAGATAGTACAGTTTCTGGGTCAACCAGGGGGCTGCAGTATTCTTTTTCCCTTAGAACAGAATTAAAATCTAATTCTTAGGCTAATGGCCAGCCTGAAAAACTTCTGTTTTAGGCAATTTGGAGTAACTTAGAGTAGGTCATAGCCTGATCTCATCAACTCCTTTGACTTAAGATCTACCACTATATGATACTAAGAATTCAGACAGGATTTCAGGTGTGGCTCTAGTGACTAGAGCAGACTATTTAGTCTACAGTTTCTCACCAAAATTGTTTCCAACAGCCTGAGGATGGGAGAGATCAGACACAAGGCATGGGAGTGAATCATCATGGTCATGTACTAGGTGAGGCTTTGGAGGGTAAATATAGATTAAAGAAATTTGAGTTTATAGAAAGAACATCACTCAACCAGGCATGTACATGGTACAAATAGAGGTGCATGGAAAAATTAAAAGAAAGGCAAAATAAGAATATTCTGGTACTCATGACTAATGATTTTAGTTATCTGAGATTTGAACAGATAATGGAGGTCCTCTATGAATGTCCAGGTAAAGGCAGATTCTGGAGGGTAAGAAGTGCTTCATCTGGTAGAGCTTGCTCTATGTTGGAGTGACAAATCCAGGGTTTTATTCCTCAATGAAGTGTGAAACATTGACAGTACATGTTGTGAGCCTTTCTACTTTTCAGTCGATTATTCATCAAGTTCTGAGGCTTCTCACATAAAATAAAAATAAACAAAGAAATTTTTAAAAATTGGATACACTGTGCTTCACAGATTAAAACATGCTGTGCTTGTTGAGTTTCCACAATGAGTTAGGCTCCATGTTAGGGGAGCCCGATTTTCTGGGTTTTCCCTCATTCTACACTATAAAATGAAGATTGAGCTTAGGCAAGTCCAAGTATCAGAGCCCTTTTTCTAGTCTGCCTTCAATTGCTATGACAAAATACTCTGACATATAGCTTGGGGAGGAGATGGTTTATTTTGGCTTACATCTCTTGGGTCATCTTGGGCCTTACATCTCTTGGGTCCTACCTTGTGCTCCCTAAGTTCATCACTTAGGGAGCACAAGGTAGGAACTCAGGGCTTGAGGCAGGAGCTGAAGCACAGACTATGGAGAAAGGCTGCTTACTGGCTTGCTCTCCTGGCCCCTGATCAGCCTGCTTTCTTATTTTTATTTATTTATTTATTTATTTATTTATTATTTTTATTGATGCTTTGTGTATTTCATACATCATTTTCCAATTCAGTTCAGGCATATTTCCCTTTTGCTTCCCCCCACCCCACCCCATTACAGATCATGCATTCTGCCATAACTGTCCTGCATCTTTCTCTCAGTTTTTTTTTCATTTTTTAGCAATAAGTGATAATTTATGAGTACAAGCATCCTTCATGTAAAACCAATTTGCAGGCAGTTGTGCCCAAACCCACACAGCCCATGGGTCCCATCATCCAGCAGGGGGTGGGGGGGCACTTGTATGTTCAATCAAGTTGATCAAATGAGTGTCCAGGCTATATTGCTGTAGTTTCACCATTCACCCCAATCGCAGCCCTTACATTCTACCATGCCCCCTCTTCCGCAGATTGTTCCCTAGGCTTAGAAAAGGGGCACAGGTGGATGAGAGGTAAAACAGTCCACTCTCTCTGGAGCTGTTGACTTGGACTCTGGTCAATTCTGGCTGTTTCCTTTCATGGGCTGACAGTTTGTCCAGGAATAACCTTTCGATCCTACTAATGAAGAACAAGCAATTAGATATATAGGTATTTAAGCAGCACTAATAGTTATGGTAGGTTACTTTAGCATAGACACATGTTTGGATATGTTAATCCATGAATTACAATTTTCCCCCCTGTTAAATATGACAGGGTCTTACTGTGGCTTATAACATCTCCTAACATTAAGAGGAGGTAAGCTTGTGGCAGCAGCCGGGGTTTTATTCCTCCAAGGGAGGAGCCAATAGCCAATCCGATTTGGGATATACAGGCTTATTGGCTGACTCTTGCTGCACAGTGTTTCCAGGCAGGTGAGGTATCTGGTGCTTGACAGAAGAGTCTCTGCTGACTCAAGGGACCCATTTTTTTTTGGGTTTAGTGCCTTTGGTAACACATTTGGTATTACAGAGACCATCGTACACTTGGCATGTGTGGCTCTCAATGCACTATTCCCATGTCACATCATAGTCTTCGACGCAGGCTTTTCACTCCTCTCTTCTGCAAAGTATATCCAGTTTAGAGGCAAGGAGCATACCTTTAGTGGGGCCTTGGTCCCTGTGGGCCAACATCTCCTTGGGCTAATAACCATTGCTGCTGTCAGAGCTCCCTGTTTCAATATATTTTGCTTAAGTGCTATTTAAGGACTTTAGTTTTATTGGTTCTGAATAGAGATCTAATCCTTTTCCCAGTTCCTATGTCTATTAGTCCAGTTAAAGAAGGCAGAGTTTTTACCGTTTTATAGAGATTACCTCTATAATATTGTCTCCAGTTACAGTTGGAGACTGAACCTCATCATCATCATATTTCTCCTTGTTTATGGGGGGGGGAGTAAGAAAGTGCTTCCTCGTATTAAAAACCTTGCAGCACATGAAGGTGAGTTTCATTGGACATTCATATATAATATTTGTTACAAGTAGGATCCACAGCAGAGGGTTTGAGTTTGTATGGACATCGAGGCTTTTCTTCCTTTCATGTTCAGGGACAGGTCAACCTTGTCTTTGGGCACATAATTCTGTACATCCTACGTCAATTGCAAGTCGTATCTTTTCTTTCTCAGAATTAGTTTGGTAAACATTTTGATCTTGTGGAAAACAAATCTTTTCCCATAGTTAGTTCTTAAATAGATTTGGTTGCAGGTTGTTTTTGACGAAAAAGTTTCAGTACTATCTGTAGTACCCTACCCACTTTTTTTGTTTTTGTTTTGAGCCCATGAGTAACTTCCAGAAGATAATTGTATTAAACATACCGTATGGGTGGATCAAGCACAGTATTTCATCACAAGTTCACCATGCTGTTTTTGGTGGCCTATAGTTGATGATAACAAATTGGGCAACACAACTTAATTTTATCCGGTAAAATCAATCTTTAGGTGGAAAGAGAATGCTGACTAAGGTGATACTGTACAACAGAAAAATTATAGATGAACATTTGTAGATGCCAATGCACCAAAGTTATTGCATACCAGATTTTTGTGAAGACAAATGTGGAAAACAGCAATTTATATCTCATTTAACTCAGATGCAGTACCATTTTGGTTAAATATACACCATATTTAGGGAATTTACTAAGTCCGAAACGCACCGTGTTACCTGTATTCAGTGTCTGGGCAAAACTGAGTACTTGTTGAACTCTCGTCAATTAAATATGCATTATCGAATATACACCCGTGTCAATCTCAGACTCCCGCCCCCTCCCACCCTTCTCAATTCACGATTTCAGTCCGCAGTTTTGCTATGCAGTCGGTGTCTGTTTTGTAGTTTGGTTGGTTACTATGCGTCCCTCTACATGGAGAAATATTTATTTATTTTATTTATTTCTAGTTATGTGTATGAATGTGTAACCTGGTCGTTCATGCCAGTCGGTGCACCCGTGTCGTGCAACGACGCAGAGAGGCATAAGATGGTCTCGATTCCCCTGGAACTGGAGTTCTCCTGGAAATTGGAGCTTCAGAATGGTTCTCAGCCGCCACGTGGGTGCTGGGAATCGACCCGGGGTCCTCTGCAAGAGGCAGTCGGCACTCTTAACTGCTAGGGAATCTCTCCAGCCCCATGAGAATATTTATATCTCTGTGATTGGCCTAGCAGCCACATATGAGGGACAGCCATTGTGGGAGGTCGGTTTGTTTTTCTGGACGGGGGGTGGTACTGAAGGTCGGCTAACATAATGTCTTCTAGCTCCTATCCATTTACCGCTGGCAAAGTGCTGATGTCCTCTTTTGCGCTGGCATAGGAACTCCAGTTGTTAAGGTACATGTAGATGTCGCACATTTTCTCTATCCACTCGGGTCGTTGAGGGCACCTGGGGCTGGTTCCAGCTTGGTGCTATTGTGGACAGAGCGGCAATAAATAGATAGGCTTGTGCATGTATCCTCTGCATAAGATGTGTCCTGTGGGCATAGAGGACCCGAGGAATGGTAATGACTGGGAAAAAGTCAAATGGCAGGCTCATTGTGAGTCGATCGTAAGGGTTCCGCACACTGCTTTCCATAGTGGGCATGTTGTGCAAGTTAACATTCCCACCAGCAAGGTGGGGGGATGAGTGTTGCCTTTCCCCACAACGGCTCCAGCACTTGGTATCATTGCGTATTTCTTGATCCTAAGCCAGTCTTATTGGAGTAAGATGATATCTCAAAGTGTTTTAATTTGCCATTTCCTTAATTATTAGGGATGTTGAACAGTTCTTAAGAGGCCTATGCTGCGCGGCCATCGTCTAAGTCCTCCTCTTGTGAAGTCTCTATTTCGGTAGTCTGTTGCGCCATCTGTGGTGGAGTGATTCATGGTTGTTTTCCTTTCTTCTTTGGTTTTTTGAGAAGTTTGAAATACCATGGAAATTAATGCTTGGTGTCAGATGTATCTCATGAAGGTTTCCTCCCACTCTGTGGGTTTTCTCTTCACTTCCTTGATTGTTTCGTTTGATATACAGAAACTGTTGAGTTTAATGAGGTCCCATTTGTCAATTATCAATCTTATTTCTTGTGCAGCCTCTGTGTGATTTAGGAAGTCTTTTCCTATGCCCATATCTTGTAGTCTGCTGCCAAGTTTCTCTTCTATCACCTCCAGAGTTTGGGGTTTCACGTTGAGGTCTTTGATCCATCTGGAGTTGACTTTTGTACAGGGTGAGAGGTAGGGGTTTAATTTCATTCTTCTACAAGTGGTGATCCAGTTTTGCCAACACAACTTACTGAAGATGCTGTCTTTCCTCCATTGTGGCTTCTTGGCCCCCTTGTCAAATATGAGATGGCTGAAATTGTATGAGCTCAGGTTTGGATCTTCAGTTTTATTCCATTGGTCAACTGGTCTGTTTTTGTGCCAGTACCATGCTGTTTTTATGACTATAGCCCTGTAGTATAGTTTGATGTCTGGTATAGCAATCCCCCCTGTATTGCTCTTTTCACTCAGGGTTGCTTTGGCTATATAAAGAAAAAAGAAAGAAAATTCCCACAGACCTGGCCACAGGCCAGTCTGTTGGAGGCAATTCCCCAAATGAGGCTCCATCAACCCAAGTGTGTCAAGTTGGCAATAAATACTATCCAGCAGAGCCCTGAAAAGTTGTATGTCCCTGGAGGCTTGTTTAATGGCTGCCAGCTATTTGAGTTCATTTAGTCACCTAGGAATCAGTGTTTTAGCATTGTGTGTAGTATATAGCAGTCACTTGGGCCGGTAAGACAACTGCCTCAAGCAGGGTCAGAATTCCCATTGCATGTTTGGTGTCTATCTTACAAAGTTTGGAACACATTTTTAGTGAACCTCTTTCTTTCCAAATAACTCTGTGCATGCACTGTCATGAGGACATATTTGAAATCATATGGATGCTTATTTCCCTTGGGACAGTTAAAAATAGTGATAAATGCAATTAACTCAGCCTTTTGTGTACAGGTACCCATATAGAAGGCATGAGCTTCCATTGCCACATCCAGCATTTTGCTGTCCCTCTTCCAAAATCTATTCAGGTCATAAGCTGCCAGCAGCTGATTTGACAAACTTAGTCATCTGGAACATAATATACTGAGAGTGTCTAAGCAAGTATGCTCCAAATGAGCGTCTGCATCCATTGTTTGGAGTCAGGTAGCTGGGTTTAGGGCTACAGTGATTTCCGAGACATTTGGATTGTTGGTTAAAATAGCTTGGTATCATCCTGCTGTCAACCACAACCCTCCCTTTTGTTCTAATTGTGTCAAGCAACCTTGTTCAGAAGTAAATCCATCATCTGATTCCCTTACTGTCAATTAACCTTGTGGCTTCCGTGAGAAAATTGTAATTTGCACCCAAAAATTAAGGGAATCTCTTGGGCCTCTTTGATTACCATCTGAATTTCAATCTTTTTTATGTGTATGAGTGCATTGCCTTCATGTGCATCAGTGCACTCGTGTCATACAATGCCTGCTGAGGTCAAAAGAGGGCAGCTGATACCCTGGAACTGCAGTTATGGATGGTTATTAGTGCCATGTGGGTGATGTGAATCAAATCCATGTCCTCTGCAAGAGCAGCCAGTGCTCAACCAGTGAGCCATCTCTCCAGCCCCTGAATTTCAATCTTATTTCATCTTTCAATGTGTTTTTCTTTCCCTCTCTTCTCCCTTTTATTTTTAATTTTAGCAGTAACAATTCCTGAACCTTCTTCCTTTTAACATGCATGTTGATCACTCCCCTAGGAATTTTCTTTTTCACATTTCCTGACCTATTTCTCATCATTGTCTTGTTATTCTCTCCCACTAAATGTGGGGAAAAAAACATAGCCTGCCTCATTTCTAATTCTTATTCATTATGAACTTGAAATTCAATGTTTCCAATTGATATGGGTTAATTCCTATAGCTCCTTCCAAATTTTGAAAGTTTCTCTAACTATCAGGGGCATTTTGTATTATGATGGTCACATAAACATAATAACCACTGGATGTCCATCCTCATTCAAATCTGTGCTGGATAGCTTTGTTTGTCAGTTTGACACCCTGGATGGAGGGAGCCTCAATTGGGGAGTCACTTCTATTGGACTGGCCTGGGGCCATGTCTGTGGGAAATCTTGATTGTTGGGTGATGTGAGAGGGCCCAGCCCACTGTGGGCAGTGCCACCCCTGGGCAGGTTGTTCTCTATTGTATAAGAGAGTAGTCTTTGGAATAACAGGCAGTTGTGAGCAGTCTGATGTCTGTGCTAGGAGCTAAACTTGGGTCCTCCAGAAGAGCAGTAGATGCTGCTGCCCAATAAGCCACATTTCTGGTTCCAGGTAGGGAAGATTTTAGGTGAGGAGAGTGAGATGGGGCACTGGCTGTAGGAAGAATAGAAAAAAAAAAAAAAAGAGATCTCCTGAGACCAGCGGAAGTGCAGGAAGGCAGGTAAGAACTGGGTGCTTCAGCAAGGCTGATTGTTGATTGACAACCTAGCTAATCTGTTGATCCAGTTGTTTTTGGCTTAATTGGCTTTTGTGGCTGTGGGGGGTGTGGAGTTATCCTCCCAGCTGATATTAAAGATAGGGTTGTATGAGTCTTGAGATCTGAGATCTCCTGAGACCAGCCGAAGCACAGGTACCAGGGCACGGGCTAAAGAGCCTCCCCTCCCTGCCAACTGGGATTACAAAGGCATCTGAAGGAGGTAAGCAAAGCAAGCCTTCAACACAGTGAAGAGGCATTTAGGACTCACATTGGAATACAGGCAAGGAGAAGACCATATGCCAGGAACACGAAAAAGAGACAACACGGGAAAGGGGCAGGATAATCCCACACCAAGCTCTACCAACCCTATGGAAGATTCCTACAGTGGGATCTCTCTGGGGATGCCATAGGACACAGATATCAGAAACACAATTGGGAACATATTTAAAGAACTACAAGATTAATAAGAGCAAATCAAAGAACTGAGAAAAGAGAATGAAGAACTCAAGAAGGACCTAGAGAGAGAGAATGACAAATTCCAGAAGGAAGTAAAAACACTGAAAAGATCCCAATGCAAACTATGAAAGCAAGAAGAAGGTGGAGCAAAGCATTCCCAGTGTTAAGGGACAATAGATGCCAACCCAGGTTACTATATCCAACAAAAATGTCAATTATAATTGAAGGAGAGAGAAAAACCTTCCATGACATAAACAAGTTGAAAGAATACATGTGCAGAAAACCAACCCTTCAGGAGAATACTTGAAGCAATTCAAAGGACAGAAGA
The DNA here is from genome assembly GCA_009823505.1 of Rhizomys pruinosus. Classification (NCBI taxonomy): domain Eukaryota; kingdom Metazoa; phylum Chordata; class Mammalia; order Rodentia; family Spalacidae; genus Rhizomys; species Rhizomys pruinosus. Next base: position 464,209 of record VZQC01005718.1, read on the forward strand.
AAGGAGCAATCAACCCCAGGCACCTAGAAAGAGAAATCAATGAAAGCATAACTGCAGAAGAAGAAACCTAAACCCAAAACAAAAATGGATAATAAGGCAAAAGGAAGCAACACAAACCTATCAGTCATAACCTTAAATATTAATGGACTAGATTCCCCAATCAAAAGACATAGACTGGGAGATTGGATTAGGAAACAGAATCCATCGATATGCTGTCTACAAGAAACACATCTTACCTTCAAGGACAGGCACCACCTTAAAGTGAAAGGATGGAAAAAAATATTCCAAGCAAATGGTACCAAAAAGAAAGCAGGTGTTGCTATTTTAATATTGGATAAAATAGACTTCAAAGTAAAAGAAATCAGAAGAGACAAAGAAGGCCATTACATTTT
>VZQC01005718.1:465273-504104 GCA_009823505.1 Rhizomys pruinosus
TGTAATAAGAAACCTCCCAACTAAAAAAAGCCCAGGCCCAGACGGTTTCACAGCAGAATTCTATAAAACATTTCAAAAAGACCTACAACCATTATTACTGAAACTGTTTAGAAGGATACAATTAGAGGAAATTCTCCCAAATTCCTTCTATGAAGCCAGCATCACTCTATTACCAAAACCAGGCAAAGATACAACTAAAAGTATTTTTTGAGGCATCAAAACAAGTCAAAATTAAAAAAATACAAGAAGAAAAATGGGTACCAAGTTCTGGGATTGGAGTAAACATAGAGGGTTTATTTAATAGTTCTAGTATGGTTTTGATAAATGTAAAGACTCTGGAGGTAGGTGGTGGTGAAAGCTGAACAAGAATATAAATACTAATAATGGAATAAAACTGAATTTAATATGGTTAACAATGAATTTAACAATAATATGTGCATTAACAAAGTTTATCCCATGACCTCTCTAGGTAGAAAGATTTCACAGAGCTGTTTGTCTATCAAATATCAACCTCTAACCCATCATTTGAGTACCCATCATCTTTCATCTACATGGATTTTTTTTTTGGTCTTTTCGAGACAGGTTCTCCCTGTAGCCCCAGCTGTCCTGGAACTCACTCTGTAGACCAGGCTGGCCTTGAATTCACAAAGATCTGCCTGCCTCTGCCTCCCAAGTGCTAGGATTAAAGGCGTGCACCACCATGCCCGGCTCACCTAAATGGGTTTAAAAAAGACACAGTGAGAAGTATTTCTCTGAATCCAATCTAGAAAGTGATATGCCAGATACAAGGACCTAGTCCATATGACATGGCAGCAATATGAACAGGATAGAAGATAGAAAGAGCGCTATCAGAATATTTTAATGAAGAATTGTGGGAGAGAGAAAAGCAGAGTGAACAATACATATAAACAGATTCCTCATTAAGTTAATGAGGCTGTGTGACAATTTTTTCTTTAGACTTAAGGTAATCAAAGTAAACTATTGGCCACTATATAGAATCAACCAGTTATTACAGATCTATTAAAAAACGTTAGAGAGACGCCGGGTGTGGTGGCACACACCTTTAATCCTAGCACTCGGGAGGCAGAGGCAGGCGGATCTTTGTGAGTTCAAGGCCAACCTGGTCTACAGAGTGAGTTCCAGAATAGCTAGGGCTTCAGGGAGACCCTGTCTCATAAAAGACCAAAAAAATGTTAGAGAGAATACCTCATCCATGTAGAGGGGAGTTTTGAGAATGTTGAAATGGAGATATCAGAATGTAAAACTTGCTTATCCTAAAAATTGGCCTGATTCCTTCCAGGTATACATAAAGCCGATGGCCATGGAAGGACAAAACATGAGTTTCCCTGTTGCATTTGTCTTGTTGGGATTCTCAGATTATCCATGGCTAGAGATCCCCCTCTTTGGAGTGGTTTTAGTCTCCTTCATCTTCACCTTGATGGGAAACAGTTCTATCATTCTTCTCTCCCTAGTGGAACCCAGACTCCAGACACCCATGTACTTCTTCCTGGACAACCTCTCTGTATTGGACCTCTGTCTCACCTGCACCACTGTCCCACAGTTGCTAGTTAACCTCTTGGACCCAGAGAAGACAATTGCTGTTTGGGGCTGTATCATGCAAGTCTATATTTTCAGCTGGATTGGCTGCACAGAATGTGCTCTGCTGGCAGTGATGGCCTTTGATCGCTATGTAGCCATCTGCTGTCCCCTCCAATATGTTCTTATCATGCACCTTTGGACATGTGTGTGGCTGGCAGCTGCATGCTGGGCCAGTGGCCTGGCCAATTCTCTGCTCCAAGCCACACTCATCCTTCAGTTGCCTCTCTGTGGGAAAAATACACTGGATCACTTCTTCTGTGAGATGCCTGCTCTAAGCAAGTTGGCATGTGGTGACACCACTGTTAGTGACCTGTCCCTGGCCATGGGAGGTATTGTTTTTTCAATAGTGCCTCCTCTGGTTGTGCTCATATCCTACACCTTCATTACTAGGGCTGTTCTGAAGTTACCATCAGCTGAGGGGAGGCACAAGGCATTCAACACATGCAGCTCCCATTTGCTGGTTGTCACCCTGTTCTATGGCCCATGCATCTACATGTATCTCCAGCCTCCAGCCAACAGCACTCAGGCCAAGTTCCTTTCCTTATTCTACTGTGTCATCACCCCGATGCTCAATCCACTCATCTATACACTGAGAAACAAGGATGTAAAGGCAGCATGGAGGAAGATCCTACCTACCAAGAGTAGGGGAATGTCTTGAAAACCAAACAGTCTCTGCCTGTCTCCTAGTACAGCCACATTCTGAAACCAGTCAGTGCTGGCAGGTCTGATTTTCTATGAAAATATATACTGACTGAGGGCAGTGTTCCCACCTTTCAAAGTTGATCACTCTAAGGAATGAAGAGTATAGTTTACTAGAAAACTCAATCTTCTGAAATCTCAAACAGGACCATTGTATTTTGTTTTCCTTTTAAATTGTTTAAAATTTATTTTATGTGTAATGACTATTTTGCCTTCATGATGTAAATGTACCATGTGAGTGCAATGCCTGTAGAGGCCAGAAACAGGCATCAAATTCCCTGGAACTGTAATTATAGAGAGTTGTTAGCTGTCACGTGGTGAGGAGAATGGAACCCAGGTCCTCTGCAAGATCAGTAAGTTCTCTTAATGGCTGAAGCATCTCTCCAGCCCCTGGACCACTGTATTTTACTAACCTTTCCCCAGATGTCTAATAAAGTTGGCCTGTGATCACACCCCTGCTAGTGACCTGTCTATTCTGCACAGAGAGAATGGGCATCAAGGTCCCCTGCATCTATGAAAAACTTAAGAACATCATCTGAAAATCTCTTCTCGTAACTGCTCTGTTTAACATTAACCTTCCAAAAATTTATATTGGCAATGTTTGGACTATATCTCAACATGATTCTTCTATTTTTACATTTAATTATTCTGTGTGTATGTGGGTATTTGAGTATTTGGGAGAAGGAAGTGCATGTCATAGTACACATTTGAAGGTCAGAGGACAACTTTCAGGAGTCATCTCTCTCCTACCATGTGGGCTCCGGGAATTGAACTAGGATCATCAGGCTTGACAACAAGCACCTTTACCTAATGAGTCATCTAGTTAGACCTTGCTTGGGGAATTGAGCAATGGGAAAGAAAAGAGCACTTTACAAAGAAACCTGAAAAGAGCAGAGGTTGGTCTGAAACAGAAAATGTTAGAACTAGTGAACTAGTGAGCCTTGATTTAGGAAAGAGACACCAGAGAGTAAAAACAATGGGATGTCAGATCATTGCTGAGAATGGCTATGAGCACACTTCTAAATACAGGTCACCTCGTCATATTGTACTAATCACTGTGACAAACATATAAAAATCATGTGACTGGATAAGTGGATACAAGTACAATCCCTACATCAATGCTTTTTATCACTAGAAAAACTCCCTGAAAAGGAAATTGATTGTGTTCACAGGCCACAAGCAGTGAATAAATGATTGATCTTGTTACCATCTGTGAGCATCTTATTCAACCATCTGTGGCCATCTTCATGGAGAGCATGCTTCCACTGCGAAGTGACATCTCAGGGAATCCTTTTTCTCAGATGATGAAACTCTACCTTCAATTCTTAGATCCATTCTTGTGGTTGCTGTTCTTCTACAATAATTCCACTGTTGTTTTTAACCTCTCCTCTATATTCTAAGTAAAAAATTTATGTACAAGGCACTGTCCTTGAGTAGCTGAAATGGCCAAACTGACTCCATTTAGTTCTAGCTGACTTTTGCTTTACCCTGTGTTTCTGCCTGTCTCCAAACCCCACCTCCACCTCATCTAATGCTAACTGCATTCAGCCAGCCAGAATTGGCCTTATCAAGGCTATAACTGTAGATACAGGGGTACATTGTTTCTACAATAGTGGGAAACTTAAAGGAAGCCAGGGAGCAAGTTCTCTCCCAGCATCTCCTTGGAGCCTATTGTTTCTGCAGTTCTAAGAATTTTTTTCCCTATCCAAAACTTTTTGTTAACTGAAAACTTATTTGTTAACTGATCCTCCCTGGTCTGGTGTAACTATGGTGATGGTAATCTGATGTAACTATGGCTATTGGCTTTTCCCCTGACATGATATAATTGTGATTTTAGGCTTTATAAACACTGCTCTGCTTCTTGTGAGTTGAGAGTTCCATTAAGCCTTAGCTCAGTCTCTACTGCCAGCTATTAAAGGACTCTAATAGATCATCACATAGTGGTGTTCCCTGTGCCTTGTGCTCTGCATTACAATGTAAACAGAAAAACATTATAAATGGCAGTAAGGCCAGGCGTGGTGGCGCACACTTTTAAATCCTAGCACTCAGGAGGCAGAGGCAGGCGGATCTTTGTGAGTTCAAGGCCAGCCTGGTCTACAGAGAGAGTTCCAGGACAGCTGGGGCTACAGGGAAACCCTGTCTCGAAAAGACAAAACATAAATAAAAAAATAAAAATAAAAAATAAATGGCAGTAAGAGCATATTGTATTTTGTCACAACTCATCTTAATCAGTGAGTAATTTTTCTAAAATTTTCCTTGGATTGGCTTCTCTAGATGACAATTTGCTACAGCTCTCTGGTATGGATTGAATATTTACACACATGCACGTGCGTGTACACACACACACACACACACACACACAAATACACAATTCATATGTTGGACAATAATCTCCCTTTCAATGGCATTTGTAGGTGGCGTCTCAAGGAAATAATTAGGCCCTGATAGTGAATTCCTCACAATTGAATTAAAACCCTTGAAGAAGAGAAATGAAAAAGATGAGGTATCTTTCTATGTATGGCTCGCTCTGGCTCTCTCTCTTTCTCTCTCTCTCTCTCTCTCTCTCTCTCTCTCTCTCTCTCTCTCTCATAGTGGTTATCTGTAGTACAAGATAAGGAGTCCTAAAAATAAGCCACTCCTGTCAAGCCAACAGGTTGGACTTCTCAGTCTCTAGAACTGTAAGACATTAATATCTATTGTTTAAACTATCAAGTATGAAGTACTTGTGATGGCAACTGAAAGGAATAAGACACTTCCCTCACTGTTGGAGTAGCATCCTGGTATATCTTGAAATGTGGAACATATTTTACAGGACTCTTATCTACAAAAGTAGTCGCACCCCAGAGTAGGCAAGGTATGCTGCTCTCAGTGGGGATAAAGGAAATCTTAGAGTTGATACATGTTATCTCATAATGAACCATTTGCACACCAAGCAGTAAGTACATCAGAAGACACTATGAACTATAAGAAATAAGAAATAAATGAGAAGTTAGGACACCAATGTGCTGGTTCAGCTGGGGCTCAATGACTAACATATACCAAAGTGGTGTGCAAAGGTCTACATTTTGACATGTGTATATGCTTATATGCTCATTTGGGTTTGTGAAATTTTCATAGAAACCTCTGCACTATGGAAAATGATAGCCTCACTGGGGCAGGAAAGATAGCTTAATAAGAAAGTTACAAGCACTTGCTGTTCTTCTAAAGGACCAGAGTTCAGTTCCCAGCACCCCACACTGGGCAGTTCACAACAGTCTGTAACCACAACTCCAAAGTATCTGAGACCCTCTTCTGGCCTCTGCAGGCACCTGCACTCATGTGGAATTTACTAACACAGACATATACACAAATACACATACAAAATGAATAAAAATAAATCTCTTTTTTTGGTCTTTTTGAGACAGGGTCTCCCTATAGCCCCACCTTGCCTGGAATTCACTCTGTAGACCAGGCTGGACTTGAACTCACAGAGATCCACCTGCCTCTGCCTCCCAAGTGCTAGGATTAAAGGTGTACACCACCATTCCTGGCCAATAAAAATAAATATTAACTCAAAATAAATAAATCTATTTGTTTGAGACTGGGTCTCCCTATAGCCTCAGCTGGCCTGAAACCCTATGTAGACCAGGCTGGCCTCCATCTCACAAAGATCTGCATGCCTCTGCCAATAAATAAATCTTTTTTAAAAAAATTATAGCTTCATATTCAATAGGCAAATGCAGGCCACATGTGGCCACTGACATTATATTAATTGCCCACCTGCAAGTCTGTATCTGTCCCCGCCCCATGGGTGAGAGCAGTGAGTGATGTATACAGCACATGATGCAGGGGGTATGGGATTGGCCGCTGGGAGAAGACATCATTCTACCTATATAAGTGACTTGCTACATACAATAAATGGATTCTTCCTTACCTTTACCATCTAACAAGATCTCCTGTCTGTTATTTCATTCGTGTGTAATTGTAAGTCTATCAGACTTGGGTGTTTGCTACTTGATGAGACTGGAGATCAGCATATCAGCCACTAGTCTGAAATTCAAGCTTTGGGGTCATCAACCCCCTGGCTTGTGGAGTTAAGTGATGAGAGGCCTTAAGAAGGGAGGGGGGAAGCAGCTCTCCAGCCTAAATCTGAAAGGCAATCAGCTGCCCAGATTAGGCTATGGAATAAGCATTTCCACAGCCAGCTGGTACATGTGAAAGGTGCCAGTTCCCCAGGGAGAAGCCGCAGGCAATAGTCTCCCTCAGCAGAATCAAGGGACATATGACTCCAGAAGTGCCCAACAATGTTCCATACATATTCCTTAGATGATGCCAAAATAAAAGTAGCAAACTCATTAAACAGCATTCCCAAGGCAATGATATTGAGTGGGTTTTACTCATTTCTATCACTGCTTCACTCATCCTGTAATTTTCAAATCTATACTCCACCCCACAAAAAGCAAATAGCTCCCCTCCAAAATGCAGAGATTTAGCATAGGGACTTAAAAGAAATACTCAAGAATTTTCTACTCAGTGTACTAAATTTTCTGAAACAAATATGTACAAATACTCTCGTAGTAAACTCCTCTGGTCCAGCCAAAGAATTTTGGGTCACAGCCAAGAAATAAGGATGAGCAGACAGTGAAGTCAACACACAGACACCAGGAGTCGGGTTAAAAGCAGGCAGATTGTGGAGACCCTGTCTCGAAAAGACCAAAAAAAAAAAAAAAAAAACCAAGCACAGTGGCGCACACCTTTAATCCTAGCACTTGGGAGGCAGAGGCAGGTGGATCTTTGTGAGTTCAAGGCAAGCCTGGTCTACAGTGAAATTCCAGGACAGTAGGGCTTAAAGGGAGACCTGTCTCAAAAAGACCAAAAAAAAAAAAAACCAGGCAAGATTGTTGAGCTCCTCCAAACTTTGTTTTTAAATAAAATAAATAATATATATATATATATATATATATATATATATATATATATAGTCTCTGCCCTTCTGGAAATGTGCCAAGTGTTGCTCATTGGCCCAGATCATTGACTCAGCTGTTGTCATGGTTAACTTCTGAGAACAGGTTAGACCTGTTCAGCAGGCAAAGCGATAATCACACTGGTGTGCAGGCACATAACACTCTACATATTTCCACCCCTTTGCTTTGAAAAAAGAGTGACAAACATAGTGGGAGCCTGAGTGCATAGCTCAGACATTGTTGACCCCACCTCTAGCACTCTGACATTTGACTGTGTCTGTCTTAGGTTGTCCTGATTAGCAGGATCTTACCTGTCATTAGCTAACCAGCCACCCGAAGGAAGAAGCTAGGAACAATTTCTCTGAGTGGGAGTAGAAGCATGAGGATTTATCCCTGAGAGTCATAAATAGCAGAGAGCCAAACGTGAACTACGTCATTGGGAAGGGCTCGATGAGAGCCTCTGTTGACGACAGTAGTCAGGACCTGGGTCATTGTCTCAATAACTCGGTAAAAATGGCGCAGGTGGGGCTGGAGAGATGGCTCAGCGGTTAAGAGCGCCAATTGCTCTTACAGAGGACCTGGGTTCAATTCCCAGCACCCACATGGCGGCTATGAACTGTCTTTAACTCCAGTTCCAGGGGCATCCAACACCCTCTTCTGACCTCCGTAGCATTGCACAACACGGGTGCACCTACTTACATGCAGACAGTACGAGTGTACACATAAAATAATTTTTAAAATGTTTTAAAAAATGGAGCAGGCACCTCAGGAGAAGAAGACAGAGGCCAGTGGTGGTGGCACACAACAGCAGGATTTGCTGAAGGGGCAGAGGAGGCCAAGAAGGCCCCAAGTGACAAGGGGTGAGGGGTTGAGAATAGCTCACATCTCAGACCAGACCTAGATAACAAAAAATTATTTAAATAGATCGGTCATGTATTCAACTGCCTAGGACTTCAGTTGAATGTGCAAAACAAGTAGTAAACATTTGATAAAAATATATCTACGGTATTCAAATTTTTGGCCTATAAATTCATTTTAAAGTTTGCACGTGCATATGCAGTCTGGCATGCCAAAACGAATAATTCTGTGCACATAAAGGATGGAAACTTGAAGTGGCCACTTTGTTTGACAGAACCAACATGAGACAATTACAATGACTAACAAATACAAGGACTTAGACCGAGAGGACACACCTTACATACAAAAAGATGCATGAAGAACATGACTACATGAATCTTAGACACACGGAAAGACAGTCACCATAAACACAAAGCATGAAAAGGTTACATTCACTTTTTCTCAAACGTTTTTTGAGGGCATCATAGAGGCTTCCCGAAGGATTCCCTTCTTCTCCTGTAGCAAACCACAGCTGCTACGGGGATCAAGTGGCCATGTCCAAAGAGGGTCAAATATTTTTCGAGGGTACCCCCAGCAGCTTCCCAGAGGATTCTGGAAAGATACAAGCAAGGCCTCAGCTTTGTGTTAATAGGGGTCACCCTTCTACTATTCTGGCTGGCTCTATTGTCAAGGAGGGCTTTAAGAAGATTAGCAAAGGTGCTAACCCAGTAGAAATCAGGAGAGGTGTGATGTTAGCTGTTGATGCTATGATTGCTGAACTTAAAAAGCAGTCTAAACCTGTGAAAACTTTTGAAGAAATTGTTCAGTTTGCTACAATTTCTGCAGAGACAACGAAATTGGAAACATCATTTCTGATGCAATGAAAAAAGTTGGAAAAAAGGGTGTGAATTAGAAAGTATTGAAGGTATGAAACTTGATCGAGGATATATTTCTCCATATTTTATTAACACATCCAAAGGTCAAAAATATGAATTCCAACATGCCTGTGTTCTGTTGAGTGAAAAGAAAATTTCTAGTGTCCAGTCTAATGTTCTTGCTCTTGAAATTGCCAATGCTCATCAGAAGTCTTTGGTCATAATCACTGAAGATGTTGATAGAGAAGCTCTAAGTACACTGGTTTTGAATAGGCTAAAAGTTGGACTTCAGGTGATAGCAGTGAAAGCTCCAGGGTTTGGGGACAATAGGGAGAACCGACTAAAAGATATGGCTATTGCTACTGGTGGTGCAGTATTTGGGGGAGAGGGATTGAACCTAAACCATGAAGATGTTTAAGACCATGACTTAGGAAAAGTTGGAGAGGTCATTGTCACCAAAGATGATGCAATGCTTTTGAAAGAAAAAAGTGACAAAGCTCAAATTGAAAAGCATGTTCAAGGTATCACTGAGCAATTAGACATCACAACTAGTGAATATGAAAAGGAAAAACTGAATGAATGACTGGCAAAGTTATCAGCTGGAGTAGCTGTGTTTAGGGAACTTCTCCAATTCAGTCACAGCTGGAAGCCAGCTCAAGTAGCAAAATCCTATTAATGGAAGAGTTTGCCAAAAGCCTTTCCACAGCTGTCTGGTGCACTGGTTCTATGCACTCAACTCCCCACTCCCGTGTGTTTCTCAGCTCGGTACAGGCAAACCACCAACAGCATAGGTATTTTCAGGACCTATGGGTAATGGCATGGTCCAGGTTGGTTTCAGGGCAGGGCAGCGGTGCCCCTCCAGCACATAGCCAGCACCAGACACTGCTGCTGCACGGGGTAGAGGCGCTGGAAGCCCTCAAGGCCCAGGAGCACGGCATCCACCCAGCTCTCAGTTTGACCACCTTCCCTGCTGCCCAGCAGCCGGGCCACTTGATTGAGCATGGGCATGAGCGCCACCCACCGGGTCCTCCTCCAGCTGCGTGGGATCCAACAGGCAGGTGGATCTGTTCAGCAGGCAAAGGGATAATTACTCTGGTGTGCAGGTGGCAACACTCTACATACTCTTGGGCTCCAACACAGTGTGTGGGAGTGGAGAATTATAGGGACAGGGTTTGCAGCTTCAGAAAACACAGTGTCCCCTCAGCTTTTGCAATGCTTTAAACTCAAAGGGCACTCAGTAGAGTTGAAGAACGGTGCTCCACAAGGCAGTCCTATCACAGACAGTGACTAAATTGGCATGAAGAGATGAGCTTTTGAAGCACATTTGAGTTTTCTGGTTTAGGAAAAAAGTAGCTTGAATATTCCAACATAGTAAAAAGAATCAGACATAAAGTTGAAAGGCAAATCACAGATCTGTAAAAAAAAATATTCCATGAGACTACCATCCATTGCACAGACAATAGAAAAAGTTTGTAAGTTCATTAGAGATAGATGCTGAAAGTTGGTTCTTGGCAATATAAATGAACAGTAAGTCTAAAATCAATATTTAAACAAGGTAAATGATAAATTATGAAGAAAAAAATTTACAAAGAACAAAACCCCAGCTATTTCTTTTTCAAGCTTATGATTTTATGGAAATAAATTACAGAGCAGGGAGCAACAGGACAGTAACTTTTGCCTGTTTTGTTTTTGTTGTTTTGCTGTTGTTGTTAGACATGTAAAAGAATTGGGGGAAAGGATACCTGCTTACGGAGCTGACCCCCTATCAGCCCCAGAGCCAGAAATCCAGACCCCTCACCCAAATTCCAAATCACTGAGGCGAATACACTATTCACACTCTAAAGCCTGAGGCGAACCCCCTGTTCGCACTCTACCAGTTGGGGCGTCCCCATCTCTGTGCTCTGTCTCCATGCTCAAGGAGCAGTTCTGTGTCTAGTTTCTCATATCTGAGCACCCCAAACCAGAAACTCAAGTTTAACCAAAATAACCAAAACCAAAGTAAAGTAAAAAGAAAAAAGAATTGAGCTCACTCTTACCCAAAAGACGCAGGCCAGCCAAAAGTCTCTAGTCCCTCCGGTGGTCTTTGGGGGATCTCAGTGGGACCTCCAAGATGTTAGGGTTTGAGAATCCTCACCAGACACACCGAAGGATGGAAAACCAAGACTTTATTTCAGGGAAAAAAGTAAACCAGCATGCTGGGGTGGAAGGGAAAAGGCTCTGACCAATGTTGAACACTTTTTGAGATGTTTCTCAGCCATCTTTACTTCCTCACTGGTGAAGTCTCTGTTCAGCTCTTTACTCCATCTTTTGAGTGAGTAAAGATTTTCTCCTTTGTTTTCTTCTTTGTTTTTTGAGTAGTTTATATATTCTGGATGTTAATACTCTATCAGATGTATCACTGGTAAAGGTTTCCTCCCACTCTGTGGGTTTTCTCTTCACTTCCTTGACTGTTTCTTTTGCTGTACAGAAGCTTTTGAGTTTGATGACATCTCACTTGTCAGCTGTTGACCTTATTTCTTGCGTGGGTGCTGTTTGATTTAGAACGTCTTTTCTTACTCCTATGTCTTGTAGATTGCTACCAACTTTTGCTTCTATCACCCTCAGAGTTTTGGGTTTCAAGTTGAGGTCATTGATCCATTTGAAGTTGATTTTTGTACAGGGTGAGAGGTAGGGGTTTAATTTTATTCTTCTACAACTGGTGATCCAGTTATGCCAACACCATTTGCTGAGGACCCTGTCTTTCCATTGAGTCCTCTTGGCCCCTCTGTCAAAAATGATGTGGCTGAAATTGGATGTGCTCAGGTTCAGATCCTCAATTTTGTTCCATGGGTCTGTTTTTGTGCAAATACCAGGCTGTTTTATGACTATAGCCCTGTAATATAGTTTAAAATTTAGTATGGTAATCCCCCTTGTATTACTCTTTTTGCTCAGAGTTGCTTTGAATATCCAGGGTCTTTCGTTTTTATATATGAACTTTAGGATGTTTTTTTCTAGGTCTGTGAAGAAGCTCATGGGAATTTTAATTGGGATTGTGTTGAATATGTATATTACTTTGGGCAGTTTTTTACTGGTCATTTTTACTATACTAATTCTTCCAACCCATGAGCATGGAAAGTCCTTCCATCTTCTGGTATCTTCTTCAATCTCCTTGTTCAGGAGTTTAAAATTTTCATTGTAGAGATTTTCGGTGTCTTTAGTCAGATTTATTCTTAGTTATTTTATTTTTTGGAGGCTACTGTGAATGGGAAAGTCTCCTTTTATTCCTTCTCCAGTTGCCTGTTATTGGTATAAAGAAAGACTACTTATTTTTCTGGGTTAATTTTGTGTCCTGCCACTTTACTGAAACTGTTAATCATTTCTAAAAGCTTTCTGGTGGAGTTTCTGGCATTCCTTAGGTAAACTACCATGTCATCTGCAAAAAGGGATAATTTGACCTCCTCTTTTCCAATTAGTACTCCTTTAATTTCCTTTTCTTGTCTTATTGCTCTCAGGAGCATTTCAAGCACTATATTGAAAAGGAGTGGGGATAGGGGGAAGCCTTGATGGGTTCCTGACTTTAAGGGGAATGCTTCTAATTTTTCCCCATTTAGGATAATGTTGGTTGTGGCTTTGTTGTATATAGCTTGAACTATGTTGAAGAATGTTCCCTCCAGTCCAGTTCCCTCTAAGACTTTAAACATGAAGGCCTGTTGGATTTTGTCAAAGGCCCTTTCCGCATCAATTGAGATGACCATGTGGTTTTTGTCATTCAGTCTGTTTATGTGCTTTATGACATTTATTGATTTATATATGTTGAACAATCCCTGTATCTCTGGTATGAATCCAACTTGGTCATGGTGGATGATCTTTTTGATGTGTGCTTGTATGTGATTTGTGAGTATTTTGTTGAGAATTTTTGCATCTATGTTCATTAATGAAATGGGTCTATAGTTTTCTTTTTTGGTTGTATCTTTGTCTAGTTTTGGTATAATTAGAGTGATGTTGGCTTCATAGAAAGAATTTGGGAGGTTTCTCTATGTTTCTATCCTCTTGAATAATTTGAATAGTAGTGGCTGTAGTAGGTCTTCTTTAAATGTTTTATAGAATTCTGCTGTGAATCCATCTGGGACTGAGATTTTTTTTAGTTGGGAGATTTTTTTATCACGGTTTCAATTTCCTCCTTTATTATGGGTCTGTTTAAGCTTCCCATCTCGTCCTGGTTAAGTTTTGGTGAGTTCCATGATTTCATATATTCATCCATTTCTCTTAGGTTTTCAAATTTAGTAGAATATAGGTTTTTGAAGTATACTCATATAATTGTCTGAATCTTTTTATGATCTGCTGTGATGTTTCCCTTTTCATCTCTAATTTTGTTGATTTGGAGCTCTTATTTCCTTCTTTTGGTCAACTGGGCTAAAGGTCTACCTATCTTGTTTATCTTTTAAAAGAACCAGCTTTTAGATGCATTGCGTTTTTTTGTATTTTTGTCATTGCTGTTTGTTTCTATTTCATTGATTTCTGCTCTGATTTTTGTTATTTCTTGCTGTCTGTTGTGTTTAGGTTTCATTTATTGTTACTTCTCAAGTGTTTTTAGTTGCATTGTTAAGTCATTTATTTGTGCTCTTTCTGGTTTCTTAATGTAGGCACTTAGGGCTATAAATTTCTCTCTTAAGACTACTTTTAAAGTGTCCCACGGGTTTTATTGTGTTGTATAATCCTTTTCATTTAGTGCCAAGAATGCTTTAATTTATTTAGTTTCTCCTTTGACCCATTCATTATTCAGTAGTATGTTGTTTAGTCTCCATGTGTTCTTGTAGCTAGAAGAGCTCTTTCTGGTGTTGATATTAAGCTTTATTGCACTGTGGTCTGATAAGATGCATGAAATTATTTCAGTTTTTTGTATTTGCTGAGGTTTGTTCTGTGTCCCAGTATGCAGTCAATTTTGGAGAATATTCCATGAGGTGCTGAGTAGAAAGTATATTCTTTGGTGTTTGGGTGGAATATTCAGTAGACGTCTATTAGGTCCATTTGATATCATATTGTTCACTTCAGATATGTTTATTCTTTATCCAGTTGACCTGTCCAATGGGCTCAGTGAGGTACTGAAGTCCTCCNAGACGGATCTCCCATGTTTATGGATTACTTAAAATGACCATCCTACCCAAATTTTATATACATATATATATATATATATATACATTTGATTTTTGGTTTCCTTTTTCATTTCAGCCTGAGATTTTTTTTTCAGAGTTTCCATTTCCTTCCAGGAGTTGGTCGTTCTCTCCCTTTAGTTCTTTGATTTCTTCTTTATATTCCTTGATTTCTTTGAGTATGTCTATGATTGGTCTTTTGAGATCTGTGTCCTGGGTTACCTCCAGGGAAATCTCATTATTGGTGTCTTCTATAGGACTGATAAAGTTTGGTGAGGGTTTATTATTTGCTTTTCCCATGTTGATTTTTCATTGTGCTTTTAGCATGTGGATATCACTTATTGTTTGTAGTCTGATGCAAAAATTCAAGTGTTTCTTCATTGTGTTGAAGGCCTATTCCTCTAGGTTGGCTGTGAAAAGGCAAGCTGGATATCTCTCTTCTGTTACCTTGTGCCCCAGAGTCACTACCACTGTTCCCACTGGGATGCCCACAGGGGGTTAGGGGGCCTGATTTCACTGGCAACCTGGGTGTGGCCTCCATGTCCCCAAAGATTGGGTCCAAGGTGGGCCAGCTCTTACCATGTCTACATGTACTTTCTGAGATATTGGTAGGGTCTTTGGGCCTCAAATTTTATTTCTAACATGGAGGAAGAAAACATGGTAAACATGCAAAATGGAATATTCTTCCCTAGAAATGGAATTCTATCACTTGTAGCATCATGGCTGGAATTTGGAAATACAAGGTAAAGTAAAATGAGCTATACACAAAAAGGCAAATACTGCATATACTCACTTGTTTGGAATGCAAGACAGTAAGTTCATCATGCTGAGAATCATCACTAATGGCCTCAGTTTAGAGAGAATGAAGAGATAATTTTTATTGAATTTTTGTGTATCTTATTCACAACATCTTAATCATCTTCATACTCCTTTCTCTATCAGCATCCTCCTATAGCCTCCCCCCCACACTGGATTTCATGTGTTCTGTCATTTACGTTAAGGCCTATCAAGTCAAGTTAGTATCCCCTGACATTCTTCAGTGCACAGTTATGGGATCTAGTCTGCCTGTCTAGAGTCACTCCCTTAAAGAAGAACAGCTATCAAGAGATAATTTTTAAAAGTTGTCAAGCCTGAGTTAAATTGGAGAGTTAATCATGATTAGTATAAGACCCACTGTACACCATGAATTTGTGTTACTACATTCTATTAAACTTTGGAGGCAAATATTTGGTACACTCAATTTTAGGGAAACTTCAAGCTTTGCCCATGAGCAAATTCACTTCTCATCTTCAAACCAAATGGGCCTGTCAGACTTGTTTTTCTATTTGAATGTCTCCTTAATTAAATAAGAATTTTTAAAATGTATCTCTGCAGTTAGCCATGGTAGTACATACCTATAATCCAAGAACTCAAGAAGCAGAGGCAGGAAGAAAGAAAACTCAAGGTCATCTTCAGCTACATACTGAGAAGCTGTCTCAAAAAAAGGAAATAAAAAATAAAATGCAGTCTTCTAACATCTTTCTCAAGTGCAGATGTTAATCCTAAAGAACCATCTTTAAGGAGGTGGGAAGAAAAGGACAGTAAGTGGTATAAGCTAACAGAGATGGATGGCCAGGTGGGGTGGTGGCATCCTGAAGTCCTGGCAGTATGTCTCCTGCAGTGAATGAGAAGATACTGCCTTCATGATTTCTTTTCTAAGTTATCTTTGTTCTTTCAGCACTCCCTGCCATAAATGACATCTTTTTATAAACTGTGCCTTTGACTTGTGGGATTTGGCACCAAAAGGAAGTGCCTCATAGTCATATTCAGTGTGGAGAAGGAATGCACTTTCTGTTGTGAAGGGAGATGGTAAAAGGGGAGTGAGCTAGGAATCTGGCCATTGGTCCTGGGCCCATTGTGCCTCTTACAAAGGACAAGAAGCTAAAGCAAACTTTCTGTCATTTCTCTTGAATGAGGTCATTGATGTAAATTTATAAAATCTTTATTATTCACTTCTGCCTCTTTTTAGTTTGAATAACATTACAACATAAAAAATAATGTTTAATGCAAGTATGGTTGCCTACTAGTAGTACTTGGTAGGCTAAGAGAATCACCATAAGTTTAGGACCAGTCTGGGCTACACGTTCAGACCTTGCCTTTAAATATTTTTTAATTTGAAAATAAGAAGGATGTTGAACATTTTATGTATTCTTTTTGACCACTTGGATGTATCTGAAAATTACTTATTCTGGTAATTTTTTTTTTTTGGTATTTTTGAGACAGGGTCTTCCTTTAGTCCCTGCTGGCCTGGAGCTCACTCTTTAGACCAGGCTAGTCTTGAACTCACAGAGATCCGCCTGCCTCTGCCTCCCGAGTGCTAGGATTAAAGGCATGCACCACCACGCAGAAACAGGCTTATTTCTGTGAGTTTTAAAAATTACCATTCTGGTAATTTTTAAAACAAGTCATTTGATTTACTATAATGAATTTATTTTTGCTGTTCATTTTGAGTTCCTTATATATTCATCATAATATCTGTGTCAGATAAAGAACTTCAAATGTTTTCTACAGATGTTCTTCAGTTGCTCTGATCAGTCCCTTTGATAAATGGTAGCTTTTTTTCTTCAGTGTAATCCTATTCCTCTATTTTTCTTTATGTCCTCTTTTTGGACACTCTCTTATTTCATTTGTTTTAGATTTCCAAGTCTGTATCCAGCATGAGATATGAGTTTCATTAGGGTATTTAATTTTCATACCTGTATCTAGTGTACTTTGATCATACTCATCACATCATTGTTCTCTGTTGACACTATAGCCCTGCCTTATGCTCCTCTTCCTCAACTCACATTAAATTTACATCCTTGCCAGGATGGCACATGCCAGGCAGATCTCTGTGAGTTCAAGGCCAGCATGGTCCACATAGTGAGTTCCAGGCCAGCCAGGACTACAGAGAGATCACAGAGATCACAGTGCTTCTCCTACATTTTCTTCTACTACATTTATATTGTTTGTTTGTTTGGTCTTTTTGAGACAGTGTCTCCCTGTAGGCCCAGCTGGACTGGAACTTGCTGTATAGACCAAGCTGGCCTTGAACTCACAGAAATAAGCCTGTTTCTGCCTCCCAAGTGCACCTCTATGCCTAACTTCTTCTTCTACTTTTATACTTATTAAATGTTTAATCCATCTTCAGTTCGTTTTCATAGGTAGTATAAGAGAACATTCTATTTTCACTCTCTTACATGTAGACACCAAGTTTGTCCAAGACATTCATTAAACAGCATGTCCTTGACATAAAGAGGCCTTTGTACCTTTGTCAAAATCATTTGGCTCTCAGCATGAGGCTCCATTGGTCAGTGTATCTACTCTTTTATGCTGCTTCGGTTTGTACAGCTTTGTAGTATTTTTGGTGCTTTTTTCTCTTCTTTTTGTTTGTTTTGTTTTATTTTGAAGCAGAGTCTCCCTGTAGCCCCAGCTGGCCTTGACCTCACTATGTGGAACAGGCTGGCCTAGATCTCACAGAGATCTACCTGCCTCTGCTTCCTGAGTGTGGGGATTAAAACCAGTGTACCACCACATTCAGCTGTAGCATATTTTTTAGAGTCAGGTAATAAGATGTTCCTCACTGTGAAATGGGAGTCAGCACCACAATGGGATATCATTGCATTAAAATGTGGTTATCTGCTAATCAATGTTTTAATAAAAGTAAATAAAATACGTGGACTATATAATGTATAAAAATGTTTGTTCTCTGATGACTTTACAAATCAATAAAATAATGCCTATACACAGTATGCAATCTAAAGCAGAGCAAAAATATACTGATTTTGTTTGTTTGCTTCTTTGCTTTCTTGTTTGATTGTGACAAGCCTAGAAATCTACCCCAAGATGGCCTGGATATGTAGCCCAGGCATGTACTAAACTCAAGATCTTACTGTGTCAGACTCCTACATTGTGTGCTAGCTCTACCTGACACAAATTTGTGTTTTAAATACTTCTAAAAGCAGGCTGTTTACCCGGGAGTCACTTCCCTTTGTTACTTTTGTCTCCCTCAAATAACCACTTTACAACCTGGGATATTTTCCCACTTATCTTCCCTGAAGTTGACATAACTGAGACTGTTTTAGATAGTCACACTATTCTCCGTGTAATGTTTAAATCATTCTTTCTCTATAGCAAGCTACATGAACATGACCCAGAGAATGTGGGAAAGGCTGTGCAGGCCTACTGACCATGGGAACACAATGATCTCTTTTATGAATAAAATCTATGTAACCTTTTTAAAAAGTCGGGTAAGGATAGACTGAGATGGTAGATACATTTTTAAATGTGATCTGAGGCCTGAATGGACATGTTTTTGACCATGCTTACTGCAAATGGGGCTTAAATCAGCTTACCCTTGGTTAAATAGTCACAGTGGCCAAGAAAGAGTTAAAAATTTCTTAAAGTGCTACTGATAAAATGTGTTTATGTTTCGGGGCTGGAGAGATGGCCTAGCGGTTAGGAGTGCTGACTGCTCTTGCAGAGGACCCAGGTTCAATTCCCAGCACCCACGTGGTGGCTGAGAGCCATCTTTAGCTCCAGTTCTGGGGGAATCTGACACCCTCTTCTGACCTCCACAGCATTGCACAACACGGGTGCACAAACCTGCATGCAGACAATACATTCATACGCATAAAAAATAAATAAAATTTAAAAAAAGAAATGTGTTTATGTTTAAAGTACACTTCTTCACATGTAATTATCAAGAAACCTTTGAACAAAGTTTCACTAAAGTGGACATCAGACTTCTCATGTCACATTCTTTTTTTTCTTTTTTTTTAATTTTTTTTATTAATTTTATTTATTTCTGTATGTGTATGAATGTACTGTCTGCATGCAAGTCTGTGCACCTGTGTCGTGCAATGCCGCAGAGGTCAGAAGAGGGTGTCAGATTCCCCTGGAACTGGAGTTCTCCTGGAATTGGAGTTTCAGATGGTTTTCAGCCGCCATGTGGGTGCTGGGGATTGAACCCAGGTCCTCTGCAAGAGTGGTCGGCGCTCTTAACCGCTAGGCCATCTCTCCAGCCCTCATGTCACATTCTTTAATGGGACATCTTGAACATGATGAGGTTACAATAGTCTCAAACCTATTGTAAAAGAAGTGGTTTTGTGGTATTTCCATCTTTTTAAATTTTATTTTATTTTATAATTTATATTTTATTGTGTTCTTTATTTTATATAATAGATCTTAACCAAATTTAGACCTCCTCTCTCAACTGTGCCACCTCATACCCCACCACCACTGGATTGCATGCAGTCTGTCATGTATGTTACGTTCTATCTACTCAAGCATTTGTAACCAAATGTCCCTTGATGCAAGTTCATTTACTTGAGTCTAGTCAGCCTATCTAGAGTCATCCTGTTAAAGATATGCTCTCCCTCACCCTGCAGTAATCAATTGTCAATAGGTCCTCAGCTAAGGTTGGGGCCTCCTGCCTATTTCCCCAGTTTTATACTGGGTTTTTGTCTGATTGAATCAGCATAGGTCATGTGCATGCTGTTACCACTGTTGCAAGTTTATATAAGCAAGTTCTTAGAGGCCTGAAAACCTTTGTTTCCTTATGTTCATGCACCAACCCTGGCTCTTACAGTCTTTTTGTTCCCTCTTCTACAATAGTCTCTGAGCCATGGGTGGATGAGGTTTAATATAGGAGTCCTATCCAGGGACATGGACTCTTCAGTCTGGTATTGACTAAAACTTGGCCAACCGTGGACTTCTATGTGCATCACATTCTGTTATATGAGGAAGCTGGTAATAGTTGAAGGATGTATTAGTATTCTTTCTACCCCCTGTTCTTCTGTGTTCCGTGAGCCTTAGGTGCAGAGATTCCACTGTAGATATGTCGCTTAGGTCTGGGCATCTCTCAGGCATTTATTCTCTGTGTGTGATCAGTTGTGGAACTCTGCAATAGTCTCCATCTGTTGCAAAAAGAAGCTTCTTTGATAAGCAGTGTACAATATACTTGTCTGAAAATATAAGGATCCATATTTAGCATACAGTAAGAAATTTCATTTGTGTAGAGATATGACAGAGATAGGGTTTTCTCTAGGGTCTGTGAACTATCTAAACATGTGTCTTTAGCTATATTTACAATGCCATCCAAGAGTTCCCTCCCACTGAGAGGTGTTTAAGTACAACTAGATCTAGCTGTTGATTACTACCAGCATAAAAATGCTACTACCCCACTGGGATAGTTCATTGTGCCAGCAATTGTTGTGGTTACTAAGCTTTAAAGCTGGGGTCAGATCATTGACTGATTTTTCTCCTTTAGCAACTTGCATAGTATCCTTGAGAATTATGAGAGCTAGTCGTCATGGAGGAGGATTCCAGGTCAGTTCCAGCTCCATTGCTCCAAGTCCTAAGTCTGAAGTTATGTCCTGTTTTCAGCAATAGGAACTTACCTTCGAGTTCTGGGAGGTAATCAAGGGCTGTGGCAATAGCTTGTGATATTTTGGGAGTATCTTGGACTACCCTGCCCAACAAGGCAAAGGGAAGTTTCTCTTCTCTGGCACTGTTTCTTGTTATATAGCTGTCATCTATACATATGCACTCATGTTCAGATATTCTATATGTATTTTTCAGAGGAGTTTGAGTTAATACATTTCCCCCAGCTTTTGACACCACCTAAGCTTTATCTCCCCTCTCCCTGTCCCGCCCTGCCTTCTCCCTCCCTAGTTTAAGTACCTCCATTTTCCACATTTCCCCTTGTTAATACCTGTCTATTATCCCCACTCTCTTGAGTTTCTTCTTCCCCTTTATGGTTCCTTATATGACCTGCCCTCTTCTTTCCCAGTTGAATACCCACATTTTCCCAATTTCCCCTTGGTAACATATATTTTCTAATATCCCCCTCTCTCAGGCTTGTTCTTTCCCTTTACCCTCTGTAGTTCCTTTCCATTTTCCTGGGTCTTGCTGTTACATCAGGATATGTACTCACATGTAGGGGATTGATGCTAAGATCCACAAATGAGGGAGAACATATATCACTTGAAGAGTCTATTTTACTTAACTTAGTATAACATCTAGTTTCATCCATTTACCTGCAAATTTCATTATTTTGTCTTTTCTTATTGCTGAGTAGAACTCCACTGTAAGAGAAGTGTTTTTGTTGTGTCCCACCTGAAATTCATTTGTATTCCCCAGAGCAAGAATGTTTAGAGATGCAATAAATAATAAGAGGAAGTCTCTTTAGAATACAAATGTTCTTCTGGAATTAATTATCTGAATGAGACAGCTCAAGTCTCAGGGGATCTGAGGAATAAACCTCAGGATCCCCACCCCAAGTCTCATCAAATTCTCTCCTGGCTAGATTCTGATTATCCCACCTTCTACCCATTAAACACCAGACCCTCTGAAGGCAAGCTGAATAACTTTGGCCCTGGTCCTTACTTTCCTATTGCTGGCTCCACAGTCTACCCTCTTCCTTCCTCAGCCTCAAACGTAAGTGAGTGAGTGGGCAACTATAGACTATATCTTGAACTGACAGCAGAAGTTGGCATCATCCACATGATTACAAGAGTTGGTCAGCCAAGCATGGTGGCACACACCTTTAATCCTAGCACTGAGGAGGCAGAGGCAGAGGCAGGTGGATCTCTGTGACTTTGAGGCCAGTCTATTCTACAAAGCAAGTTTCAGGCAATCAGGGCTACATCATGAGATCTTGTCTCAAATAAAAAAAGATTTAGAGGTCATGGAGACTTACACAAAATGTTACAGAAAGCCACCGACACAGAAAGAAGTTTATAGCAATGTTGATTTCTGCAAAGAGGCCCTGAGATGCCACTGTATAAGGCTTTTTAAAGTAAAGCTTAAGTTACAATGGAGTTGCCAGGATGTTGAATATGCCCAAACCACAGGACATACACTGAGGAGAGCTGCAGACATGAAGTTGGGTCAGCCCAAGAGAAGCTATGTGTGGTATGTGTGCTGAGCTAAAAGGGCTTTAACTGGAGCCCAGATGATACCACAGCAAGACCAAAATGCAAGATATGGAACTACAGGATTTAGTGTTTTGCCCTTCTGGGCTTTTGTTTTGCTTTGGATTAATTTTTCTTTGCTAACTGTGCAGTATCCCATTTTGGAATGGGGATGTTAATCTTGTGATACTGTATGTTACAAGTATGTATGATGTTTGAGGTTTCTTTCTAGATATATTTATTTCTTCAACCCTATTGTTTATCAGAAATGATGAAATAAAAATACATTTGATTTTTATCATTATCATTATCAAATAAATGGCTTTAGGAAGAAACTGGTGAGAAATCTATTATTGCTTCCATTTTCCAGTAAATAGCTGCCACTGATTTTAAAAAAATCCTAAGAGTCTCCAGAATGCTCAAGAAGGCTGTTCACAGGAGAAATATCTAAGAGATAATTATGTGAACTTCTTTCTTATTGTTTGGTACATATTTATGAACAATAATGATCAAATAAGAGTAGTTAGTACTTTTGTCTTCTTAAACATGGAACAATTTTTATGATTAAATAATTATACATATTTATGGGACACAGTATGGCATTTCAATAAATGTGTGCTGATAGAATCAAGGTAATTAGCTTTTCACTTCTTATAATTACCTGTGTTTAAAGATTTTGAGACCATTTCTCCTGGTTATTCAAAAAATTTAGTATATTGTAAACTATAGTCATCCTACTGTGCTATCTATACTTAGAAGTTCTTAACTTCCTTACAAGGGATGAACACAAAGTACTACCTATGCTTCTGAAAACATCGTACACAGCACCCTTGACAAAACTCTTTGAAATCTTCCTCAAGGAATCAAGCATGCCTATGTACCTGATGTAAGTTCTTTTGCATCTAGACTGCAACAGCACATGCTACTAAACAGTGCCATGGGTATCAGAAGTCAAGTCAGCAACAGTAGTGATACACTGGCAGTCAAGGTGACAACTGATGAAGATGTAAATATCATTGGGATCTGGAAGGATTCCATTTGCTGTGTCATAGATATCAAGCAGGCAGCATGGTAGATAATAATTCATAAAAAACATTAATACATTAGTAACCCTTTTCCTCATAAGATTTGTAGATCTTAACCAAGCAGTCACCAAGGTCATTTAATTTCCTTACAGCTTCAACTTTGCCAACATCAGATGCTAGAGAGGTATAGGCAAAATCAAGAGGGTACACAAAACACAAGGGTGTGTCCAGGCTCATACCACCTAATGGAAGATTCCTTGTATCAAAGCTCATTCCTCTTGTGCATACAATCCAGGAAGATTTGTTTCTATTGATCTTTGAAAGCAAAGTTGCATGCCTGGTGGGAAGTATCTGATGACACTAGCCAGGTGACCATGTCAGCTCTTCCTAAAATTGCAATAATACTCAATAACCTAAAAAAGCACAATATACAAAAACACTTTTTTAAAACTTTGAATTACCTAATTCTTTTAAAAAATCAATTTTTAAAACTTTGAATTATCTAATTCTGGAATATTTCATTAAGACCAGTGGATGATAGGTAAATGAAACTGTAGTGAGGGGGTTCTAAATGAAGGGAAACTACTGCATCAAAATGCATCAACAATAAAGTGGAAATATCAATACACACAGGAAAAATAAAAAACAAGCAAGAAAAAATTACCAAATAATAACAAACACTAAATGAATTTATTTTATCTTATTTTATTATTTTATTTTGGAGACAAGGTCTAACTTTGTAGCCGTGGCTGGCATGAAACTCACTATGTAGACAAGGCTGGCCTTGAATGCACAGAAATCTGCCTGTCTCTCCCTCGAGTGCTAAGATTAAAAGTATGCATCACCATGAGCAGCTGAATACTAGAGGAATTAATGGGCAAATTTCAGCACATAATAGATGAAAATGAAAAACTGGAAGTTAGGGCAATATTATCAAGTTGAACAGTAGACAAATAAATATTGGAGGAAAATGAACACACTAAGAAACTGTGGTAAAATCAACCATAACAACACAGTATTCTTGGGGTCTTTGGAAAAAAGAAAGAATGATAGAAGTGATGAAGGAAGAAACTATGGTCCAAAACATGCTAAGCTTATAGCAGAAGGTAGCATTCAAAGAAGCCAACATGATTTAAAAAGAAATCAATGAGCAGAAAAAGATCTATGTCAGGCATATTAAAATCACACTGGCAAAAGCCTAAAACATAAGTTTGAAGCCACCAAAGAAAAGTGACATTTACAAGTAGGTAATTTTTGAATAAGTAGATTTCACATCAAAATTTAATATTACAAAATAACAAATATTAGTGAGAATGGTTTTAAAAATAGAGCTTTTTAAGCATTGTTGTTAAGAATGTAAAATGAGCCAGGTGTGGTGGCACAAGCCTTTAATCCCAGCACTCAGGAGGCAGAGGCAAGCAGATCTCTGTGAGTTCAAGGTCAGCCTGGTCTACATAGCAAGTTCCAGAATGGCTGCAGTTATAGGGGGACCCTGTCTCGAAAAGACAAAAAAAAATGTAAAATAAACATTAGTTCTGAAACACAGGACTAAAACGAAAAATAAAGCTAAAGCTTCCTAGGCTCCAGAAGTTCTACTTTTGTGTATTCATTTAAAAGAATTGAAAGTAGACTCTTAAACAGGAATTTGTAAAACAACTTTCATAACAACATTATTCATAACAACCAAAGCATAGGAATGTTCAAAGGTAACTACACACATGCCTATAAAATGAAATGAAGTACATACACAGGATTCAGTGTGACTGGGGCTGGAGAGATGGGTCAGCAGTTAAGAGTACTGTCTGCCCTTGCAGAGGACCCAGGTTCGATTCCCAGCACCCACATGGGCTAACAGATGTCTGTAGCTCCAGTTCTAGGGGACCCAAAGCTTCTTCTGATCTCCTCGGACCTTGCACGCCACAGGTGCACTTACATATATGCAGGCAATACACCCATAAACATAAAATAAAATAATAAATAATAAAAAAATAATTCAGTGTTAGCCTTCACATAGGCAGGCAGCTATAACCATAGGCTGGAGTACAGATGAGCTGGATGGCATAGTTTAAGTGAAAAAGCCAATGGCGAGATTATAAATGCCGTGTCATGGTGCTCCTCCGAGGCCTTTACACTAATCAAAATTAACAGAAAGCAAATAGATGGCGTATGTCAAGGTCTGGGATTAGAGTGAGCATAGAAGTATCTATTTCTAGGCATAGTTTGATTTTGATGGATATAAAAACTCTAGAGATTAATAATAGCGAGAACTGAACATAAATATATTTATAAATGTAACTTAATGGATGAAACTGTATTTAGTATGGTTAAGAATAAATTTAATATTGGCCGGGCACTTGGGAGGCAGAGGCAGGCAGATCTTTGTGAGTTCAAGGCCAGCCTGGTCTACAGAGTGAGTTCCAGGCCAGCTGGAGCTACAAGGAGACCCTGTCTTGAAAAGACAAAAAAAAAAAAAAAAAAAAAAAAAGAATAAATTTAATATTATTTTCTGATTACTATGATAAAAATCGGGATAAAAAGGGAGCAGTAATTTCCTAAAATTAATTCACTTCATGGCCTCCTCAGGTAGAAATGGTTCACAGAGCCATGTGTCTGCATTTCAAATATCAACATCTAATTTGCCATTTGATTCCCCAGCATCCTTCACCTATCTGGACTTAAAGGAAATATAGATTTATTTTAAATACATTCTGAAAATAAATGTACCAGTTGCAAAAACTGCGTAACTTCATGTGATATGAGAGTAGTTATGAATGAAGTAGAAGATAGAAAGAATATTAGCGTGAGGTTTTTTTATTGGAAATCACCAGGGAGAAACAGATGCAGATCAAAAAATCCATGTAAACGGATTCTTATTTGAGTTATTGAGGCCCTTTGTAGAATTTTCATTGGGTTTATAATATTCAAGCTCTAACCCTACCTAAAAATTAACTATTGGGTATTACATGGAATCAGCTCAGTATTAGAAAGCTACTCAAAATGATTACAGAGAATATCTCACCAATGTACTGGGAATTTGGAGCACACTGTCATAGAATATTGAAATGAGAAAATCTTGTTTATCTTCAAAATCTAACATTTTCCTTCCAGGCATATATAATGTACCCGGCCATGGAAAGACAAAATTTCAGTTTCCCCAGTACATTTGTCTTGTTGGGATTCTCAGATCATCCAGGGCTGGAGATCCCCCTCTTTGGAGTAGTCCTCATCTCCTTCATCTTCACCTTGATGGGAAACAGTTCCATTATTCTTCTGTCCCTAGTAGATCCCAGACTCCAGAGACCCATGTACTTCTTCCTGGACAACCTCTCTTTGTTGGACCTCTGTGTCACCTGCACCACTGTCCCACAGCTTCTGGCCAACCTCTGTGGCACAGAGAGTAAAATTGTTGCCTGGGGTTGCATCACACAGGTCTACATTTTTACCTGGACAGGCTGCACTGAATGTGCCCTGCTGGCAGTGATGGCCTTTGATCGCTATGTGGCCATCTGCTGTCCCCTCCAGTATGTTCTTATCATGCATCTCTGGACATGTGTGTGGCTGTCAGCTGCATGCTGGGCCAGTGGCCTGGCCAACTCTCTACTCCAAGCCACGCTCACGCTTCAGCTGCCCTTGTGTGGGAAAAACATACTAGACCACTTCTTCTGTGAGTTGCCTGCTCTCATGAAGCTGGCGTGTGGTGACACCACTGTTAGTGATCTGTCCTTGGCACTGGGATCTATTCCTTTTGGAATAGTGGCTCCCTTGATTGTTCTTCTCTCCTACAGTTTCATTGCTAGGGCTGTTCTGAAGTTACCTTCTGCTGAGGGACGGCGCAAGGCATTCAATACATGCAGTTCCCATTTGCTAGTTGTCACGCTGTTCTATGGCCCATCCATCTACATGTACCTCCAGCCTCAAGCCAACAACACTCAGACAAAATTCACATCCTTCTTCTACTGTGTCATCACACCAGTGCTCAATCCACTCATCTACACCCTGAGGAACAAAGATGTGAAAGCAGTGTGGAGGAGGATCCTACCAGCCCAAGGTTGGGGGAGGGCTCTGAAGGACAGATGATGTCTGCCTGACTCCTAGAACAGCCAAGTAACCAAAGCAGTTAGGGCTGACAGGTCTTCTTTCTAAAAAGATAGGTGCCACAGGGAGTTTCCACTTTTCAAGGTTAGCCATTCTCACTACTGCAGAGTCCCTTTTTACTAGAAAATCTCTTTGTGACCCTCAAATAGGGCCACTGTGTGTTACTGACCCTTTGCAAATGTCTTCACAGAAAGTATCAAGTTTCCTCCTAGATTGATAGAAAGCCTTATCAGAAAATCTTTTCTTACAAATATTCCCTTTAATACATAGTTTCCAAAATTTTGTGAAATTTTTTGGAATAGATATCAATGTTATTTTTCAGCAGATTTTCAGTGGATTTTTCAGGACACCTACTCAATTTTAATATTTCCTCTGTCTGAGAATCTCAGGTTACTGTCCTTCCTTGAAAACTTTGCCAACCTACAAATGATTATAACCTTATTCCTTTAATGTACATACAATGAAACTTTATATAATATGATATAATAGTTTTAGCATCACCTCAAAATTTTCTCCACTTTTCACAAATATTTTTAGAATATGCAATATATCTTTATAAATATCTAATATATTTGTAATCTGTCATCTCTTTGCTTAATTTCTCTATCTCACTGTATACTTTTATAGTCTAGAAATAACCTTCTGGTTTTCTGTGGCTAACATACATGAGGCTCAACATGCATGAGGCATGTCTAACAGGGAATAGCAGTTAAATGCAGTTTTACCTAAGAGAGAGAGAGAGAGAGAGAGAGAGAGAGAGAGAGAGAAGAAGAGGAAGAAGAAGGAGAAGGAGAAGGAGAGGAAGAAGAAGAAGAAGAAGAAGAAGAAGAAG
Organism: Rhizomys pruinosus; assembly: GCA_009823505.1. NCBI lineage: Eukaryota > Metazoa > Chordata > Mammalia > Rodentia > Spalacidae > Rhizomys > Rhizomys pruinosus. Next base: position 493,242 of record VZQC01005718.1, read on the forward strand.
AAGAAGAAGAAGAAGAAGAAGAAGAAGAAGGAGGAGGAGGAGGAGGAGGAGGAGAAAGGAAAAGAAGGAGAAAAAGCAACAACCAAGGACATGATATACTTTTTCAAGTCACACTCTAAGTGACCAACTTCCTCCAGCTAGACCTTACTTCCTTAAAATCTATTCAGTTGTGCACTCATTAATAGATTAATGCAATGGAGAGTTAGTTTCTTGAGGATCCAATCTGTTCTCATTCAGTACATGAACCTTTAGGGAACATTCCAAATTATAACAGGAGAACACAAACATTATTGATAGGAATGGCACACGCCTTTAATCCTAGCACTTGGGAGGCAGAGGCAGGCGGATCTTTGTGAGTTCAAGGCCAGCCTGGTCTACAGAGTTAGTTCCAGGCCAGCTGGGGCTACAGGGAGACCCAATCTCAAAAAGACCAAAAAAAAAAGGAATGTAAATTAACAAAACTATTATGGAAAACAGACCGGTTTTCCTCAAAAATTATATATAGAAGTATCACATAATCCATCGATTTCATTCACTGAAAAGAAATGAAATTTATATATCAAAACCATCCATACCCCATGACTCTTGCAGAACTATTCACAATGATATAACCAAACAAGCTGCCCCTTTTATGCCTGAATACATAAGAAGACATGGAATAGATACATACAGTGGGATATTACTAACAATATAGAGAACAAAATTGACTATTAGTGGCTGTATGGATGGAACTGGAGATTGTAATGAAAAGTGAGCTTGGCCAGGCACCAAGAGAAATACCAAATGATTAGAATTCAAAAAGCTTAGCTCATCCATCTAATGAACAGAACTGTGGTTACTAGAGGCCAGGGAAGGGATAAAGAGCCGATGAGAGGAGACGTTGCTTAATAGGTACAAAAGTCACAACCAGAAAGAAGAGATGACTCTTGTGCTAGAGTGCAGAGGATGTTTACAATAGATATGAGATCTTTATCAGTAGTGTCAGAAGTAATCTGTTTCGGTCAGGGTTTTAAAATACAGTGATAAGATGAGAACTACAGTTTCTAAAGATGACTCAAGAAGCTTAGAATAAAAAAATTGGTACTTTGGAGCCTATAGAAGCTAGGTCATTCAAGTCATAGGTGACAGGTCAGACATTATGGTAGCAAGTGACTCTGTGGTAGGTAGACATTTAGCTCCTGAAGTTCATAAAACTTTGGACAGTCACACATTCAGGAGAAAACTAAACCAAAACATTTCCAAGGATATTATTGCAACGAGAAAATTCTTTTTAAACAGAAAAAACAAAACCCCAAAACTTAAAAAAGTGCGGCCTTCTTTATGTGGGATAAAGCCCTGAAATTCCTTGCGCCCAAAATGGTCATTTTCTACCAAGCTTATTTTGCCTAGCATAATGTAACCAAAGCTAATCCACATTGCTACAAATAAAATAATTTTGTTTGTTAATGCAGAGTAATATTCCATTTTAGAGCTCCCTCATTTTTTATCCATTCATCACAAATGGACACTTAAGTTATTTCTATTTCTTGGCTACTGTGAATAATTCTATAGAAAACACAAGAATGCTAATGTTTTTTCAACTGGTTTAATTTCTTTTAGGTGTAAAATGACTGGGATTTCCTGATCATATTATAGTTTTATTTTTATCTTCTTGATGAACAGCCATAGTAATTTCCATAATGTCTCTTCTAATTCATATTTTCACAGTACTTTTTAAGAGTTCCCTTTCCTCCACAACATTACCAGTATCTATTATCTTTGTCTCTAATATTTTTACTGAAAATGTTAAGCAGCAGATCCTACATATTGTCATTACAAAAGGTAACCATTTGAGATAATGTGGGCCAGAGTAGCCTGGAATTCACTATGTAGTCCAAGCTAGCCCTAAACTCACAATCTTCCTGTATCAGCCTCCCAAGTACTGAGATTATAAGTGTGAGGCGCTATGTCTGACTGTATTATTTTGCTTTTTTTTTTTTGAGACAAGCTCTCATATGTTGCTAAAGCTGGCATCAAACTTATAATCATTCTGCCTCAGCATCCCCAGTGTTCAGTGTTAGCACTGCAAGTATGTGCCGCCATGCTAGATTACATAATCCATTTTTAATATTTTATTTATTTTTTAATTTATGAGTATATGCCTGTGTGAGTAGTGATTGCAAGTGCACCCAGGTGATGCAGTGTCTGCCAAGGTCAGAAGAGGGCATTGGATTCTGCTGGAACTGAAGCTGTGGGCAGTTGTCAGCCACCATGTACGTACTGGGAATCTACTTCGGGTCCTCTGCAAGAGCAAACCAGTGCTCTTAACTGATGAGCCATCTCTCCATCCCTTACAATTCATATTTTAATAAACTATAAGAAACCATTCTGTAGCCAGGCATGGTGGTACACACCTTTAATCCTAATACTCAGGAGGCAGAGGCAGCTGGATCTCTGTGAGTTCAAGGCCAGCCTGGTCTACACAGTGAGTTCCAGGCAAGCTGGGGCTACAAGGAGACCCTGTCTCAAAAAGACCAAAAAAAAATTCTGCAACTTACATGTACTTTAAAACATTGTGTTGTTCCTTTTTATATTGAATATTTTTTTTAATTAATTTTATTTATTTCCGTATGTGTATGAATATACTGTCTGCATGCAAGTTTGTGCACCCGTGTCGTGCAACGCCGCGGAGGTCAGAAGAGGGTATCGGATTCCCCTGGAACTGGAGTTCTCCTGGAATTGGAGTTTCAGCGGTTCTCGGCCGCCATGTGGGTGCTGGGGATCGAACCCGGGTCCTCTGTAAGAGCAGTCGGCGCTCTTAACCGCTAGGCCATCTCTCCAGCCCTCCTTTTTTAAATCCATGTTGTGTTTGTAAAAAAAAAACAACAACATTGTGTTGTACTTGACCAATAAATACATACATAGTATATAAAACTTTATGTGAAATCAAATTTTATTTAAAAATTTTCAGAATATACATTTATTGATCAAACATTGATTCTTTTATGTTTTTACTGAAATCATTGTTTTTATTTTTGGCAAATGAAAACCTCAAGATTTTTGGTTGGTGTTGCTTTTTTTCAGTGCTTCTTCAATTTTTATTGCATTATTTGGGGGGTATTGGGTTTTTTTATACATTTTTATTGAATTTTGTGTATTTCATACATAACACCTTATTAGTCTTAATTGCCTTTATACCCCTTTCTCCACAGCTCCTCTTGGAATTCATGGATTCTGTCTTTTGTGTTAAGGCCTATTGTGCCAAATTAATCTCCCTTAGTTAAGAAGACCAGCTCTTCCTCATCCAACAGTAATCAGCTGCCAATATTTCTTCAACTAAGATTGGATTCTACTGCCTATTTCTGCAGTTCCATGCTGGGTTTTTGTCTGGTTGAGCTTGCATGGGTCGTGTGCATGCTGACACCATTGCTGTAGGTTCATATGAGCAGGGTCCCAGGAGCTTGTAGGATTCTGTTTCCATATGGTCTTGCATCACGTCCCTGGCTCTTAGAATCTTTTGCCTCCTCTTCCACACTGTGTCCTGAGCCCTGTGTGAGTGAAGCTGAATGTAGAGACCTGTTCGTGGACCCACACTGTAGACTCCTAATCTCCATGGTTTGGCCATTGGTGACCTTTTGAGTTCCTGGCCCCCTGTTGCAGGAGGGAGCTTCCTTAATGAGAGTTAAGAGGTTATTAGTGTCCTCTTGGTCCTTGTTCTATGTTGCATGAATCTTAGGTATAGAGGTTGCATTGTAGATGTGTCACTTAGGCTTAGACAATGTCTGTGTGTGACCAGTTGTGAGACTCTATAATATTCTTCATCTGATGCAAAAGAAGCATTTTTATTGAGTGGTATCTGGGATATCTGTCTATAAATAGAAGGATATCTATTTTGCAGCTAGTAAGATGTTACCTTAGCCTAGGAACATGACAACGTTGGGAATTTCTCTAAGATCTGTGGTCTCTCCAGCCGTGTATATCTGGCTATGTTTAAAATATCACACATGAGTTTCCTCCCATTGAGTGGGTTTTAAGTTCAATTAGTCTAGTCTCGTACTGAAAATGTTTCAGAGTATATTTTCCTCCCTTCCAAATCTGAACTTTTTTTTTTGGTCTTTTTGAGACAGGGTCTCCCTGTAGCCACAGCTGTCCTAGAACTCACTCTGTAGACTAGGCTGGCCTTGAACTCACAAAGATCTGCCTGCCTTTGCCTCCTGAGTGCTAGGATCAAAGGCATGCACCAGCACGCCCAGCCCAAATGTGGACTTGTTTAAGGAAGGACAAAAATTCCTAGGTAACAGCATCTCTACTAACCCAACACATTCAAGAGGATGGTTCTATAGTGCAGCACCAGATCTCAATACGACACTTTGCCCAAGTATTCAAGTGTATCCCTTAAAAATCAGATTTTAAAACATTCCTTAAACAGAGCTAGAGAGATGGCTCAGCAGGTAAAGCAATTGCTGCACTAGTGTGAGAATCACACTTCAGATCCCCAGAACTCATGGAAAAGCCAGATGGCTGTAGCTGCCTGTCTACAGTGCTTAGGAAAGGGAGCCAAGCAATCCTAGGAGCAAGTTGGCTAGCCAGACTTGACAAAATGACAAGCTTTTGGTTCACTGAGAGACCCTGTCTCAAGATTTATGGTGGAGTTCAATTCAGGAAGACACCCAATGTCATCCTAAACCCTATACACACACACACACACACACACACACACACACACACACACACACTAATCAGTGGGCCTACCCAATTGTAAAGCCTAATAAACGACAATGACTGACTCAGCAAACTATCATTATTGGTATAATAGTGTCATTTTTAACTTGGAAGTCATCAACAGCTAGCTGTCTAATTGGAATTGAGCCCTGCTAAATGGGGGTGGGGGGAATTCATGTTCAGTACTGTAAACATAGCCAAGTTCACATGGCTGGAAGGGTCATAGATCCTAGAGAAAAACCTACTTTTGCCACATCCCTAGACAGCATGATTTACTTTTTTTTTTTTTTTTTTTTTTTTGTCTCTTTTCGAGACAGGATCTCCCTTGTAGCCCTAGCTATCCTGGAACTCTGTAGACCAGGCTGGCCTTGAACTCACAGAGATCCGCCTGCCTCTGCCTCCCAAGTGCTAGGATTAAAGCCGTGCACCACCAAGCCTGTCTCATGATTTACTTTTTTAAAAATATGCATCCTCAGGGCTGGAGAGATGGCTCAGTGGTTAAGAGCACCAACTTCTCTTGCAGAGGACCGGGGTTCGATTCCCAGTACCCACATAGTGCTAAGACCGTCTTTAACTCCATTTCGGGGAAATCCGACACCCTCTTCTGACCTCCACAGCATTGCATGACTGAGCGCACCAACCTACATGTAGACAGTGTAACACTCATACAACATTATATATATATATATATATATATATATATTATATATATATACACACACACACGCATCCTCGTATTTACACAAGTATACTTTTCACCCTTTCATCAAAGAAGCTTCTTTTTGAAAAAAATTGAGACTTAATTACAGAGTTCTGGGACTTGTCAAACACAAAGATAAAGTGTCTGCAAGATGAATAACCCTAAATGACACATTTTCAACCTCTACACATAGGATTAATGCCTCTCTCAACTCTCACCAGAGAAGTTTCTTTATGCAGCAGATCATGATTATCACAGAAACCCACAATTGGCCAATGTGTCACAGAGGCCATAGAGAGCTTATCCCTATATAAGACACCTGCTTTGGGGCTGGAGAGATGGCTTAGTGGTTAAGAGCACTGAATGCTCTTACAGAGGACCCAGGTTCAATTCCCAGCATCCACATGGAGGCTAAGAACCATCTTTAAGATGGGTGTAGTGGTGCATGCCTTTAATCCTAGCACTCAGGAGGCAGAGGTAGGCTGATCTCTGTGAGTTCAAGGCCAGTCTGGTCTACAGAGTGAGTTCTAGACCAGCTGGGGCTATAGGGAGACCTTGTCTCAAAAAAAAAAAAAAAAAAAAGGAGTGAGGAAACTAGATATAACCATATACCCATCATTAAAACAAAAGACACCTGTTTCAACCATGCGCCTCCCAGGGCTCAGGAATCATTGCAGAAGAGCCAGAAAGATTGTAAGAGCCAGAGGAGGTAGATGACCACAAAGAAACGTCTTCCAGACAAGTGGTCAGTTACTCATATGAACTCACTGCAGTGGTGACAGCATACATGAACCCTATAAGCTCAAGCCAGATAAAATCCCAGAATAAACATGGAGCAATGGGTAAAAATACCCCAGCCCAACCAAAGGAACTTTTGGCAACTGATGGCTGCTGGGAGGAGAAAAGACAGTGTCTTCCAGGGATAGGACTTTTGGTTGGCCCAGTGGATGGACCCATACTGAAGCATAGTTAGGAACACAAATCAGACTCTATAGGCCATACACACACACACACACACACACACACACACACACACACACACACATATATATATATATATATATACATATATATATATATATATGATATTAAATCGGGGGGTGCAGAGAGGGGAAGAAAATCCAAATACCACCAAACTATATTGTATAGAAACTGAAAATTCAGTTTTAAAATGTGTTTATTTTTTTAACTAGTCTTAAAAAGTCATTTGTAGCCAGGCATGGTGGCACATGCCTTTAATCTTAGCACTTGGGAGGCAGAGGCAGGTGGATCTTTGTGAGTTCAAGGCCAGCCTGGTCTACAGAGTGAGTTCCAGGACAGCTGGGGCTACAGGGCGACCCTGACTCAAAAAGACTGAAAAAAAAAAAGTCATTTGTAAAGGCAAATTTACAGCAGCATTGCTCACAACACTCAAAATAAAGAGGAATTCACAAATATAGCAAAATTTAGTATGCACTAAATTTAGTATTCTGTGATGGTGCTTCTTTGAGATATTCAGACTGGTCAAAATCAGCAGAAAGTAAAATGCTCTCTTCTAGACACAACATGGCTATTGGACTCAGGAACTCGCAGCAGCTGTGGTTACTTCCACAAGACTACATATAACATCAAGCCAGTCAATTCCAGCATGGAGGGGGTCTCATGAAGTTCCACCCCAGCTGAGAAGCTACTGGCCATTGATGGCTGCTGGAAGTGGGAGTCTTGTTCTTGGGAGTGTGGCTACTGCTAGGTTGCCCATACTCATGCACGTGGCACTAATTGGACTCAGTAGATTCCAAAAATAATTTAAAAGGGGCCAAAGAAAGAAACAAGAGGACATGAAATAGGGAGGGGCACATGTTGAGGGGATCTGGGAGAAATGGAAAGGAATGAATATGATCAAGATACATTTCTGATATAGAACAAAGAAAGCAGAATGGTCTAGGACCAGGGGCAGATAGGAAGATATCGTTTACTAAGTCTGAAGTTTTTTTGAGTTTGATACACATGAAAATTCCAGTAGTGGATAGTGGGTGAGGCCTGAAAAACAATATAAATGGACTTGATATGCAGTGGATTTGAATATTGCTCACATAATGAACTTAATGTTATGTGTACATTATTGTGATACAAGTTATACCAAAAGGGGGAGACATTTCCTAAAATAAACTCCATTTGACAATCTCTCACAGCTGTGAATTTACATTGCACATCTCGGTGACTACAATGTCATCTGAGTCCCCAGTATCCTTCTCCTACCTGTATTTAAGGAAACATTGGGTAGTGTGCTAGACAGCTTTAGTTGTCAACTTGACATACCTGAGTAGAGGGATACTCAACTGGGAATATCCTCCATTGGGCTGGTCTGTGGCCATGTCTGTGGAGCATTTTCTTGATTGTTGAGTGATGTTGGAGGGTCCAGCCCACTTTTAGTGGTGCTACCCTTGGCCAGGTGATTCTGTATCATAAGAAATCAAGTTAAGCACAGGCCAGGGGACAAAGCCAGTATGCATCATTCCTCCATAGCCTGTTTCCACTCCTGCCTCCAGGTTCCTGTCCTGAGTTCCTACCTTAGGCTCCCTCAGTGATGTGACCCTGTCCTCATCAGGTTGGTATTGGTCAGAATATTTTGTCACAACAATTGATAGCAAACTAGAATAGGTAGTAGATCCCCTAAAATATTCTAAAAAGAGTTGTCAGATATAAGAATTAATGGCTCTTTCCACATGACATGAGAGCAGTATAAACAGAGTGAAAGAAAGAATGCTGGAAGGCATGCTAGAGGAGAAAGAAACATAGTGAACGACTGACAAAAACCAGATTCCTAGCTGACTTGAGGGGGTTTCTGAAGATTTTGCATCAGACCTACTGTTTTTTTGAGGGGGGGTTCTTTTTGAGACAGGGTCTCCATTTAGTCCCAGCTGGCCCAGAGCTCACTATGCAGACCAGGCTGTCCTTGAACTTACAGAAATTTGCCGGCCTTTGCCTCCTCCCAAGTGCTGGGATTAAAAGCATGTGCCACCACACCCAGCCAGACCTACTGTTTTTCAGCTCTAACTCAACTTGAAACGTAACCATTTGGCAGTATTTGGAATCAGCCAGGACAGGAAGACTACCAAAAAGTTATGGAGAATAGCTCACCACTGCAGTAAGACATCTGAGGAGGATATGGTCATGGGAAATGGAAAAGTCTTGCTTATTTTCAAAATCTCTTTCCTTCTAAGCTTATAAAATGCAGGTGGCCATGGAAGAACAAAATGTCAGTGTTCCCAATGCATTTGTCTTGTCAGGCTTCTTGGATCATCCATGGCTGGAAATCCCCCTCTTTGGAGTGGTCCTGGTCACCTGCATCCTCACTAAGGGGAAACAACCTCATTATCCTTCACTATCTAGTAGAATTCAGACATCAGAAACCCATATACTTTTTCTTGAGCAACCTTTGTGTCCTGGACCTCTGTTTTACCTACACCACTGTCTTACTTCTGGCCAACCTCTGGGGACCAAAGAAGACAATTCACCCAGAGACACTTCTTGAAATTTCAAGTAGGGCCATTATGTTTTTACTAGACCCCAGTATTCTCACTCTATGCACAGAGAATAGACATCAAGATCCATATATTTAGTGAATATTGGAAAGAATTGGCCACAAATCTCTTCTTCTAACTTCTTTTGCCATATGGTCCCTAAAAATTATTGCTGAAGCTTTTTAAACAGATCCAATTAGGTTTTTTTTAAGCAGATTTTTGCCGGATTTATCAAGACACCTACTCAAACCACTTTAACTTCTCCTGTGTCTAAGTATGCCATGTCTCTCTATTTCCTCAAATACCTTGTCACCATCCTACTAATTATATCCTTATTTCATTTATGTCCACAAAACTAAGGGTTTTTTTTCAACTAAAGGTAGTATTTACTTTGTAACATAATCACTATAGTACATATCCCTTAGTGAAAAATACATAGAGTAATAATAGATTTGAAGTACAGTGCCCAAATTTAATAACTGTAGGTTTTATTTTTAATATAAAGGGAATGAGTTCATTTCAGGAAACTGATTTGCAAAAGTCATACTTTCTAACAATATTGATTTCACAGTAATGTATAAGTATACATATAGCACAAATACATGCTAATGTGTTGAACCTTGAGGAAGGTTCTTAGAGAAAGTTGGAAAGGGGAGTGGGGCGGATATGATTAAGATATATTGCATACACATATGGAATTTTCAAAAAGTAAATAAAAATTTTTTTTTGTTTTTTGTTTTTTGGTCTTTTTGAGATAGGGTCTCCCTGTAGCCCCAGCTGTCCTGGAACTCACTCTGTAGATCAGGCTGGCCTTGAAGTCATAAAGATCCGCCTGCCTCTGCCTCTGCCTCCCAAGTGCTGGGATTAAAGGCGTGCACCACCACACCCAGCATAAAAACATTATTTTTAAAGAAGTATACTACTACAAAACCTAAGCATTAATTTCACAGAAGCTCATATTAAAAGAAAATGGGGCAATCTGATAAACTTTTGAAAATATTTATAGGGCACAGGAGTCCGGAAGTCGCTCCAAGCAGGTAGATTTTAGGGTGGATTGTCTCCTGGGCTGCTGGAGAAGGGTCTCAGCTCTGAACCCTTTTGTGGGGGGTGGCTGTCTGGGCGGAGCTGCCCTTCACCTTTGCAGCCAGTGACTGGCGGGTCAGGTTTGGTGCCTCTGTGGCTTTCTGCAGGCTGGCTCCTGAGGCACAGGAGCCCGGAAGTCACTCCAGGCAGATAGATTTTAGGGCGGATTGTCTCCTGGGCTGCTGGAGAAGGGTCTCAGCTCTGAACCCTTTTGTGGGGGGTGGCTGTCTGGGGGGAGCCGCCCTTCGCTTTTGCAGCCGGTGACTGGCGGGTCAGGTTTGGTGCCTCTGTGGCTTTGGGCAGGCTGGCTCCTGAAACACAGGAGTCAGGAAATCACTCCAGGGCACACGCTAAGTCAGGCATATATTACCCCCCCCAACAGGAATTGATGGGAGAGTATCCAAGTGGACGTTTTTTGGAGAACATTCAGAACAGGAAGAGAAGAGTGACTTAGGCTTCCAATATGCAATATATAAACAAAATTGAAAGCCTGAAAACTAGACAAGTCAATACTCCATAAACAACGAGGAGGAAAGAAAAAAAAAAGCATCGGAAGGAGGCAAGCAAAACCATCCGCTAACATAGTGAAAAGACATTTGTGATTTGAATCACAAAAGGGAAACCCACGTGCCAGGGCCATGACAAAGGGACAACATGGGAAAGACACAGGATAATCCTGCACCAGGCTCTACCAAACATGTAGGAGATAGCTATAATGGGATCCCCCTGGAAGTGACCCAAGGAACAGATCTTAGAGGAATAATTGCAGACCTATGCAGAGAAATTAAAGAAAATAAAGAAGAATTCAGAGAACTAAAGAGAGAGAATGAAAAACTCAAAAAGGACCTAGAGGGATACAATGACAAACTTCAGAAA
>VZQC01005718.1:507295-543483 GCA_009823505.1 Rhizomys pruinosus
ATTGTTAGATCATTCACTGTGCTCTTTCTGTTTTTTTTTTTTTTTTTTTTTTTAATGTAGGCATAGAGCTATAACTTCCTCTTAGGACTCTTTTTAAAGTGTCCCTAGGTTTGCGGTGTGGTATTATCATGTCATTCAGTTCCAGGAAGTGTTTTATTTCTTTATTTCTTCCTTGACCCCATTCATTATTCAGGAGAGTGTTGTTAGTCTCCATGTGTTCTTGTAGGTTTTAGGTTTGATCCTGGTGTTTGATATGAGTTTTATTGCACTGTGGTCTATAAAAATGCACGGATTATTTCAATCTTTTTGTATTTGTTGAGTTGTTTTCCTGTGTCCCCAGTATATGCTTTTTTTGGAGATGTTCCATGAGGTGCTGAGCAGAAAGTGTATTCTCTGTTTTGGGTGAAATATCAATAGATGTCTCGTGAGGTCGATTTGGTGTATTGTATCATTTAGTTCAGATTCTCTCTGTTTTCCCTTGTCCTGTTTGTACCTGTAATAAGCCTTAATGGGGTATTGAAGTCCCTATATTAGATGCGCTGGGTTGTTATTCCGGCTTGTCGTCCTGAGGAATGGTTTTATAAAGTTTGGGCACTGGCATTTGGTGTGTATATATGCATGATTGTGAGGTCTCATCATTCAATTGTTCCTTTAAAAAGATGTAATGGCCCTCTTTGCTCTTTTGATTTCTTTTGTTTTGAATGTCTATTTTGTTGTGATATGAAAATAGCAACACCTGCGTACTTTTGGTATCATTTGCTTGGAATACTTCTCCATCCTTTCACCTTAAGTTGGGCCTATCCTTGAAATGAGAGATGGGTTTTTGTAGACAGCATATAGATGGGTTTTGTTTCCTAATCCATTCCCCAGTCTGTGCCTTTTGATTGGGGAGTTTAGCCCTCCATTAAATTTAAGGTTAAATTGAAAGATGATGTTGCTCCTTTCACTTTATTATCCATTTGGACTTCTAGCCTCTATTTTACTTTTACTCCTCTCATGTTATGTTTTTATTAGTTTCTTTTCCTAGGTGTTTGAGGAGGATTGTTGCTTCTCTCTTCTGCCTTTGAATAGCTTCAAGTATTTGGAAAGAGTTTGGTTTTCCAGGCTATATTCACATTTGTTTATGTCATGGAAAATTTTTTTCTCTCTCCTTCAACTATAATCACATTTTTCTGGGTAAAATGTTCTGGGTTAGCATCATAGTCCTTTTAACACTGGGAATGCTTTGCTCCATGTTCTTCTTGCTTTCATGGTTTGCATCTAGAAGTCGTTTAATTCTGATGGGTTTCCCTTTGTATGTGACTTGGTTTTTCTTTGTAGCCTTCAGAATTTTGTGTTTGTTTTGGGCATCTAGCATTTTAACTATGATTGTGTGGGGAGTTTCTTTTCTGATCTTGTCTATTTGGAGTCCATGTGCTTCTTGTATTTGTATGGGTTTGTCTATTTTTAGTTTGGGGAAATTTTCATCTATTAGTTCGTTGAAGACTGATCAATACTATCTCTTGAGATTCTTCTCCTTCCTCTATCCCTATGATGCATGAGTTTGATCTTTCTAGTGTCCCTATTGCCTGGTTGTTCACTTCTGGTGTTTTACAATTTTTTTTATTCTTTATTTGAGCTTTTTAGTTGCTCTGTGTTATCTTCCAGGTCTGATATTCTTTGTTCTGCTTCCCCATTCTACTTCTGAGGCTTTTCCTTTACTTCTTTTTCTTGATTAGGAGAGTGTTCAATTCCTTTTTCCTTTTCGTTTCACTCCTGTGTTTTTCTTTAGTATTTCCATTTCCTTTTTGAGCTCTCAATTCTTCTTGGTGCCCTTACTTCGTTGGTTGGCTTCCTGTTTCAGTGTTTCTATTCCTTTTGGAGTTTGTTTTTTTCTCTCTAGCTACTTCTTTCTGGATTGTCAATCTGTTCCTTTAGTTCTTCCGGGGAGGAGAGAGGGACACGGGTGTACATTTGATTGGTGCATATTTAATTGACGTGAGTTCAACAAGTATCCAGTTTTGCCCAGACTCTGTCTACAGGATACATGGTGTTTTAGGACTTAGTAAAAGTAAATATGTGTATATTTAACAACATTGGTTTAAAGGTTCTGATAAAAACGGTAATGTACCTGAGCTAACTGGAAATATAAATTGTTGTTGTCCACGTTTGTTTTACTTAAAATCTGTATAACAATAACTTTGGGATTGGCAATACAAATGTTCTCTATAGTTTTTCTGTTGTACAGTATCATCTTGTAGCATTCTCTTTTACCTGTAGGATGATTTAACTTAAAAAATTAAGTTTGTTTCCCCAGTTAACCACATACAGTCACCCAAAACAGCTTGGGTGAATTTGATGAAATCTCCTTGATTCCAGCCTATAGGTATGTGTAATACAACTGCCTTTTTGAGACTCATGGGCCAAAAAACAAAAACCTAAAATAAAAAGGGGGGATACAGATATATATGAAACCTTTTTGTCAAAACTTTGCAATTCAAATTTTAAAACTAACTACGGGAAAAGATTTGTATGCTCTAACAGGTCAAAATGTCACCAACTTAATGGCTGAGAAAGAAAAGATACAGCTTTGCATTGTGTAGGATGTACCAGGAAGTGCCAGCAGAAAGGTTGACCTGTCTGAACATTGAAAGGAAGAAAAGCCTGGGACTGCTACACACATCAAACCCTTCTGTGGATCCTACTTTTAACAACTATTTATAATGAGTCCTAGTGAAACTTACATTCTAGGTGCCACAAAGTTTTAATACAAGAGACTTTCTTACCTCCCCTCCATAGAACAAGGAGAAATATGATGATGATGAGGTCATTCTCTAATTGTAAATTGGAGTCAACTGTCATAGAGGTAATCTCTTATAAAACTGGTAAAACTGCCTTCTTTAATTGACTAATAGACATAGGAACTGTGAAAAGGATTATTCTCTATTCAGAACCAAATATAATACTAAAGTCTCCTTAAGCTGTGCACTTATGCAAAATATATTAATACAGGAGAGCTCTGATATCAGCAATGGATTATTCTACCAAGGAGATGTTGGCCAGGGGATCCAAGCCCCTGCCAAAACATAAAGGGTTCTTGCCTGTAAACTAGGATACCAGCAAGAAGAGAGGTGGTAAGGCCCTGCTGTCAAAGACCTGATGTAAGCATGGGAAAGATTTATTGAGACCGCACTTGCAAGTGTACAGTTGGTCTCTGGAATACCAGAGAGTGTTGCCAAAGGCCACTAAACCAATAAAGCAAATATAGGTCTCCTTGAGTCAAGCAAGACTCCTCCGTCAACACCAACTACACCTCACCTGCCTGGAAATACTGTGCAGCAGTGGCAGCCATATGCTTGTATATCCCAAATCTAATTGGCTATTAGCTCTCTATTTGGAGGAATAACTCACTGCTGATGCCACAAGCTTACACCCTCTAGTGGTTACGAGATGTTATAAGCCACAGTAAGATCCTGTCAAATTTTACAGAAAAAAACGTAATTCATGGATTAACATACCATCCAAACATCTGTGTCTATATGAAAGTAACCTACCATAACAATTAGTACTGTTTAAATACCTATATATCTAATTGCTTGTGCTTCATTAGTAGGATTGAAAGGTTATTCCTGGGCAAACTGTCAGCCCATGAAAGAAAACAGCCAGAATTGACCAGTGTCCAAAACAACAGCTACAGAGAAAGTAGACTGTTTTGCTTCTCATCCACCTGTGCCCCTTTTCTAAGCCTAGGGAACAATCTGCGGAAGAGGGGGCATGGTAGAATGTAAGGGCTGTGATTGGGGTGAATGGTGAAACTACAGCAATATAGTCTGGACACTTATTTGATCAACTTGATTGAACATACAAGCCCCCCCAGCTGGATGGTGGGACCCTTGGGCTGTGTGGGTTTCGGCACAACTGCTTGCAAATTGGTTTTACATGAAGGATTCTTGTACCCATAAATTATTACTTATTGTTAAAAAATGAAAAAAAAAATAAAGAAGTAATAAAAAATGATAAAAAAAGAAAAGCCAAAAGGAGCCAGGGGCTCCCCGCCCCCCCAAAAAAACCTGAGTGACCCTTAAGGACCAGATCCTCAACTGACCCTGAGAAAACAAAAACCTTGTTTAATCTGGGTTAACTGTGTGGCTTTAAACATCCAAAAGGAAAGTAGGACCAGAAATATATAAATAATAAGGCCTGAAAAACTGTACTTCAGGTATAAAACTTGAGATCTTAGTAAAAAAAAACAAAAGAGCACAGTTGTTTTGCCTGTATTACTGGCAAGTGCATGTACCCTGTGGCTGCCACTGCTTTTACCATCCTTCAAAGATGTGAGAAGACACAGCTTTTCCACCTTCCAATATGGACTGAAGACTTATGTCTTTCCAAGAATCCTCCAAACCTTCAGTGCCAGATGGGGACTGCTGAGACATCCAACTGTGGACTGAGCTATTACTGGGGTTTCCACTTCTTCAGAGTATAGACTGCTATTGTTGGACTACCCAGGCTGTATCATGGAGACCAGTACAGAAAGATCAAGACAGGGTGTGGTGCTTACCAGACTTCATTTGGTGACCATGGGAAGGGAAAAGCCCAGTGTGGAGCACAAGGGCAGAACTGGTGGTAGTTTGGGCTTGCCAAGGAGGAGACTTGACATGACATCTTTCAGCCTAATAAAAAAATCATAAGCTGAAGATGCTAAAACCTATGTTATATGTGGCATGCATACGTGCATATTTTGGAGTGATAACAACAACAACGACAACAACGAAAAAGACTATGTCAAAGAACTGACTGAAATGGTGAACTTCTGCTTGAAACAGTAAACTTCTGCATCATTAGATTTTGGAGAGCGTGAGAAAAAGATGGCAGAATACATGAGCTCTGGTGGGGTGGGAGGGCATGGAGGGGGCATGGGTTTAGATTTGATTTGTAATGTAATTTGATTTGTATGAAATGCACAGAGCTTCAATAAAACATTGGCAAAAAAAAGAAAATACTTATTGTAAGTGAATTATTTAATTGCAAGGAAATCCATTTTAAGGTGATGTATTTTATTAACTACTTTCTTTTGCTGTTTCTAACATAAGAAACCTCTTTTAACTTTTCTTGCTCTCTCTTCCATAAAATTCTCATAAACAGAATTCTTATAAGAACACAGACTCACCTACATATAAAATTTAGGCCTCTATCTCTCCAACCTTCTACCTGTGCTTGATCCAGGGAATGCAGAAGTGGTTTAGACCTGCAGACCATGAGAAAAGAATGGCCTCTTCTGTAAAATCTGTTCTGTGTCAGAGAAAAAAAGAGACTATGGGAGGAAAATGATGATAGTATTTCAGATGTTGGGGGAGACTCATGTCTTCACTCCTTGCTGGATTTTCCTGGGCCCTTCATAAACTGTTCATGGTGTAGAAAAGTCACTGCTACCAATAAGATGCTCAAAAACAAAGCCTGGCTGTTTTATCCTCTCTAAAGTCCATATAGAGGATGAATAGCAGCATTGGGACATGAGAATAAAGTTATGATTTTAAGTATAGAAAAGCATATTTCATAAATAGTAATACTGTGAAATAGAGGACTGCATAAAGATGGTGGAATGTTGGTCCCATGACAAGAAAATATTTATCCATTTAAATGGCTTGTCAATGTCAAGTGAAAGCATTTGTCAATGCTAAAATGATATGTTACATTAAATTAAACACTATCAAAAAAAGTTCCCCTGAAGTTGGCACCAGTCTCCCCTCTGTATATTCTAATCGGGATCTCAGGAACATGATAAGGACACAAGCTACTGAAACTCTCTTGTGTGACAGTTCCTTTTTCAGGGTCTTGTCTTAAACTCACTCAAGTGTATTCCCAAAGCAGAGACAGTACTGAAAACAGCAAATTAGAAGCAGAAATCCCTCTAGAAGGCTGCTGTCTAATTTAGATCTGAGCAAATTATCTACATGAATCTTTGTGTCTCAGAGGATCCCAGAAAATAAACCTCAGGAGCTTCCAATCCAAGCCAACAAATTCTGTCTGCTAGCTGTGTTCTAGGAAGCCCTGCACCTCTCCAAAAGAAAAAGAAAAAGAAATCTCAGGCCCTCTTAAGAGACCCACATCTCTGAACTAGGTCTCACAACCCCACACTTCTGGCTCTTCTCTCTATACCTCTTTCCTCTTCTACCTCAAGGTAAGAGTGTGGAGGCCAGGTAATGCTATAACACATGCATTGAATTTCCTTATTCATCTGGTGTACATCACAAACGATGAAAAAGGAGATTCTCTCACTCCATCATTGGTAATGACTCTTCTATGTAATGGAGATAAAAACATAGAAACCAAATCAAAAGCATTACGAAGATACTCTTCCCAGACCTAATTAATACTCCTTTCCCCATCATTGCAAAAGCTTTCCGATTACAAAAAAAAAGAAAAACAAAAAGCAGTACAGACATGTGGTAAGAGGCATGAAAGGGTGGGCCACTTGACCTCAGAAGCTTACTGTCCTCCCCAGAGAGAGACCATCCCTCCTTACATACTTCTTACCATACATCTGCCTCTTCTATGTATCAGAATTGCAAGGACAAGGGTCTAGAGGTGGGCTGGTGTCCTGGAAGGCCTGGAGAGTCCAAGGTCCAAGAAGACTCAATGCTTAAGTGGAGACTTAACAGCCTCAGACCTGTCATTGCCCATCCCCCCAGGGACTCTACAGTATAGCATAATTAAATGAGGACTGCACATTCCAGAGGCAACTCAACCACAGTAGCTCAGTCTTAAGAATGAATTACTATAAAGTGAGTACCTAAGGAACCAGGTCCATCTCAGGGGTGAGTAACATTACAGTAAGGAGGCAGTTAGAGCCTTGTGACTCATTCCTCATTACAAACAATTTTTTCTTTGCAATTCCTAAAAGTGGTGACCCAACTAAAATGGAATCAGTTTCAGTGTTCCAATAGAGTGAAATTTTCTTTGAAAAATATGTAAAATCTGTTTTGTGTGGTGTGTGTACACACAGGGCTCATTTCAACCATGTTGTGATATTGACATATTTTGTGTTTTTTTAAGCTAAATGGTCTTCAATTTACCATATTTTCTATGCCTTACCCATGACTATTCACTTTCCTTTATTCTGTATTTTGATTGTCATGAATGATACTTTAAAGAACTTGAAAATTCAGATTCTCTTCAAAAGGCTGATTTCATTTCCTTTAAATAGTTCTAGTGGTAGGATTTCTAGATTATTATATTCTTAAAGAGGTCAAGAAAAGATATTATATGTTCTCCCCAAAAAAAGACTCTGTTAAAGAAAACAGGTTTAAATTATCTAGACTGAATAACTCCAAAATGAATTTTTTTCATCAGAACGCCGTGCTGTACATGAAAAATACATGTAGTCCAAATAACAACGTGTCTCCTTTTAAAATAAATAAATTTTAAAAATGTGTTACTTACCTTAATCTAAAACAGATCCATTTATAGTTATTTGAAGCATTAGTTACTTCTAGGAACGCTGATGCAACTGACTCCATTTTTGTCAAATTAGGTTATGATGTGTTTGAAACAGGGTCTCGCATTGTAGTCCAGGCTGGTCTCAGACTCACCGTATATCTTGGGCTTCAGAAGAACTCATAACCACTTTCATACTCTAAAATGCTAGAATTGCAAGCATGCACCACCACACCCAGCATGACTCTATTTTGACTCTGATCTTTTCACCCTTTAGCTCTGAACAATTTTCTCTAAAAACAGCACTGCTAAGCCAACCTGTTCTCTGGTTGTAGCTGTTACTCATTGCTGAGATGAGATTTGTTCCTGTTTGATCTAATACGATTCAGCATTGTGAAGAGAGTGAAAGACATGTGGGAGTCATTCCCAATAACACCTCTGGAGCTGAATTTGAGCAATTAACAAATTTGTAAGGTGGGACTTTAGGCTGTGCTTGCCTAGAGTCCATTCTTAAGTTCAATCAGGTCTGTTCTGTAGATGATTTCCAAGTATCTCAAAGTCCTACTCATGTTGCTTGTTATAAATTGTGCTTTTACAGAATGTTAATAGACAATGGTTATGAAGTTATGTAAGTAATATAGAAACAAAAGCAAATACTTAAGTAAAAATCTATTTATTTGAAAAATACATATTTTAGTTGTTTTCATTAGTTCAATTACAAAAGTGCTATAGAAGAAAAGTATGATGATAAAAGGCAGAATAGCTATGGTTATAATAAGAAAGTTTAACAATTGACAGAATAGTCCAGTCATTTCCTTTGCATAAGATATTTAAGGATAATTATGACTGACATTGTATCAGGACTATCATACTCTATCACCTCAGAAATACATTTAAATTTTTATTTTTATATAAATAATGGCATGTTTTTATACAGCATGTCAACCATAGTATACCTATAAATATTCATTAATTTTTGTTTTTCAATATTAATAAAATATTTTTGGAGAATATTTTTATAAAATATTTTTGTTGCTGTTTTGTGTATTTCATACATCATTTCTCAGTCCAATTTAGACACATTCCCCTTTCCATACCCCCCACCTCACCCCAGTTCATGCATCTGTCTTGCATATTTTTCTCAGTCTTTCTAAAGTTTTTCTCTGCAGAGGTTTATTGTTTGGGGCAGAAGTTTAACTATTTCAGTCAGTTCTTTAACCCAGCTTATGTTGTTGTTGTTTCCACCCATTTGTATTACTCCAAAATATGCCTATATAAAGTCACATATATACCAAAATTATGACCTCTGAAAATAAACCATATGTTAATTCCAAAATATGGTTAGGAATTCACATTTTTCCTTTAACTTTATATTACTCCAAAATATTTTTATTACTCTAAAACATACCTTCCACCCATATACAGCAATTACAAAGGCTGAAAATAAGTGGTAAATTAACTCTAGAGCTCGTTAAGGGATTCACATTATAACAGCACAGTTGCTTTCATTTATATTCCCACCAGCAGTGGATGAGTGTTCCCCTTTACCCACAACCTCTCCTGCATTTGGTGTCTTTTGTGTTCTTGATCTTAGCCTGTCTTATCAGAATGAGATGATATCTTAAAGTGGTTTTAATTTGCATTTCCTTAATTATTAATGGATGTTGAACACTTTTTAAGATGTTTCTCAACCATCTTTACATTCTCACTAGTGAAGTCTCTGTTCAGCTCTTTACTCCATCTTTTGAATGGGTCATTTGTTTTCTTCTTTCTTTTTTGAGTAGTTTATATACTCTGGATGTTAATGCTCTGTAAGATGTATCACTGATGTAGGTTTCCTCCCACTCTGTGGGTTTTCTCTTCACTTCATTGATTCATTCACTGTAGAGAAGCTTTTGAGTTTGATGAGGTTCCACTTTCAATTGTTGACCTTATTTCCTGCATGGCTGCTGTTTGATTTAGAAAGTCTTTTCCTAAGCCAGGCATGGTGGTGCATGCCTTTAATCCTAGCACTTGGGAGGCAGAGGCAGGCACATCTCTGTGAGTTCAAGGCCTGCCTTGTCTACATAAGTGAGCTCCAGGCCAGCTGGAACTAAAGGGAGACCCTATCTCAAAAAGATTAAAAAAAAAAAAGAAGAAAGAAAGTCTTTTCCTATGCCTATGTCTTGTAGGTTGCTGCCAACATTTTCTTCTATCACATTCAGAGTTTCAGGTTTCACATTGAGGTCTTTGATCCATGTGGAGTTGATTTTTGTACAGGGTGAGAGATAGGGGTTTAATTTTGCTCTTCTACAAATGGTGTCCCAGTTTTGCCAGCATGATTTGTTGAAGATGCTATCTTTCCTCCATTGTCTTTTTGGGCCCTTTATCAAATATGAGGTGGCTGAAATTGTATGAGCTCAAGTTTGGATCTTCAATTTTGTGCCATTGGTCAGTGGGTCTGTTTTTGTGCCAGTACCAGGCTGTCTTTATGACTATATCCCTGTAAGATAGTTTGAAGTCAGGTAAAGTGATCCTCCTTAATAAAATATTTTTAACAGAATATTATGACTCAAAAGAAAAGAATATATATGATATGAAAACAGAAGGAGGGACTACTTGGGGAAGAAAAGTGCTCTGAAAGAGGGGATCAGGGGAAATATAGAGGTTAGTGAGAGGAATAAAAATGAAGTATGATGATATATATGTGTGTGTGAAAATGTGAAACCCATTTCTTTACATACTGATTAGTTTTAAATTAAAATAAATATATAGTGTAGAATGAAATTATTTATATATATAAACTCATGGCAATCAGTATCCAAAACTCAGTTTTAGAGTGGTCTTACTTGGAGCTCAGTGTTTGAGCATGTCTAGGGATCTTTGCTTAAAGATCATAGTTATGATACAGTTAGAAGCACATGAACACAAACCTGAAAAAGGCTAACATCACTAGCAATTTCAGTTCCAAGGAGCCTACCTTGGTGAAATATTCCTCTAAACTTTGCATTTTAGAAGGTTGATATAGTTGGGAAATATAAATGCATTTAACATATGTTCTGGTTTGGTTTGCATTGCTATGATAAATCACAGACCAAAATAACTTGGGGGGAAAGGAGTTTATTTCATTTTACTCTTATAAGTGACAATCCATCATTGAGGGAAGCCAAGGCAGAGAACTCAGGGTAGGGACTTAGAGGCAGGAAGTGAAGCACAGACTATGGATGAACACTGCTTGCTCCCCTGGCCTGTACAAGCCTGCTTTCTTATAAAACCCAGGACCACCTACCCAGGGATGGCACCACCCACATCACCCAACAATCAAGAAAATGCCTCATAGACATGTCCACAGACCAATCACATAGAAGAAATTCTCCAACTGAGGTTCCCTCTCCCCAAGTGTGTCAACTTGACAACTGAAGCTATCCAGCACAACATACAAAGGAAATGGCAATTAGTATCACAGGAATATAGGAGTCCCTTGTTTATTAATTTAGCTTCCACTTTTGAAGTGAAATTTTGAATCTTTAGCTCCATAGGTTACTAGAGCTATAGCACTGGAACAAACAAAGTTTTAGACCTCTTACAAATTTAGAGAACACAGATAGTGACCACAAACAGAATTATTTCCTGATGTACACATACATCTCAAATATATAAGGACAAAATACTTATTTATTCAAGACAAATAGATGTGGGGCAGGTTTAAACAGCAGGACTACCAAAAGTATCAGCATCTAAGATACTGATAAATAAACACAAATGTTGGACATTTCACTGGACATTTCAAATCTCAAATGTTCAAATGCATGTTGCTTAAAAGAGAGCACTGGTGGGGCTCTTCGCCTGTGTTAAGATTGCATACTTTTGGAGCTGGAGAGATAGCTCAGCGGTTAAGAGCACCGACTTCTCCTGCAGAGGACCTAGGTTCAATTCCCAGCACCCACATGGTAACTAAGAACCATATTTAACTCCACTTCCAGGGGAATCTGACAACCTCTCCTGACCTCTGCAGCATTGCATGGCACAGGTGCACCAACCTACATGCAGACAGTGCATTCATACACATAAAAAATGATAAATAAAAAAATGTTTAAAAGCATGTGTCACCATGCCCAGCATGATTTAAAAAAAAAGATTGTGTACTTTTAACTTGGCGAACTTCTACATAACACTGACATGAACTTCATAAGCAACTCTACACATGTCTATTCACAGATAAGAGATGTTAAGTATATTAGTATCTGCTAAAAGTAATCATTATTTATAAAACTAGAGAATTAAAATGATCATTTCAAAGATCTTAACATAACAGATACTTCAGTGAGCATTGAGTTTATCAAGACTCAGATGCCTAAGTAGTCTAAAGTCTAGTAAAGTCAGCAGAAACAGTTAGCTTCTTAAAACACGAAATCTTTGTCCTTGAAGCCAGCTTTCCCAAAATGTTACTAAGAGTGAAACAATATTTTAAAAACCTTTTAACTTTAGATTCATGCCTTAAATTTTGATGTCACAAAATCCTTTACTTTTTAAAAATTATAACCAATTTAATCACCAGATATTTTGAAATTTTATTAATTCTTTGAGAATTTCATACAGTGTTTTTCATATTCATCAACCCTCTTCCATCTTCTCCCAGATTCTTCCCCACCCCTCTGCCCACCCTACTTCATTTCCTATTTTTATAAGCCCATAGAGTCCAATTTGTATTGCCAAAAGACTTACTACCTGCAGCATGGTCCTACAAGGCATCACACGCTTAAAGAAAAACTACTTTTCCTCTCCCAGAACTTTTCAATTTCCAATAGTCCTCAGTTAGGGGTAGAACTTCTTACTAACTTTCCCCCTCCATGCTTGGATTTTGTCTGGCTTAAGCCTGCCAGGATCTTGTGTCACTGCTGTCACAACCACTGTGACTTCATGCATGCTACAGCAACTACACTTGTGTCAAAAAAAAAAAAGTAACACCATTTTGTTGTGGTCATCCATCATCTCTGGCTCTCTTAATCCTTCTACTCCCCTATTTCATAATGATCCTTGAGCCTTGGGAAGAAGGGTATGATGTAGGTGTCCCCATTTAGGGCTGAGTACTCATAGTCTCTTATTCTCTGCATGTTGACCAATTGTGGGCCTCTCTGTTAATCACCATCTGCTGCAAGAAGAATCTTCTCTGAAGAGATTTGACAGATGTGCTTATCTATGGATACAACAATATGTCATTAAGAGTAGGTGTAATACTATGCCCATTTAGCAGAATGATAGTAAGTTCTCTGTTATCATCAATGACTATCTAGTGACAGGTTCTTGGCCCTGGTAATGATACCAGATATGAGTTCCATCCTGTAGATCTAGCCTTAAATCCAATCAGAAAGTGTTCAGTTACTCCCAAAACATTCATAATACCAGTTGGCATATCTTGCCAAACCAATCATTATTGTAGTTCTCAAGGTTCACAGCTGAGCAAGAATGTTGATTACTTTTTCCTTCCAGTAGCATACTTGACACCTTCCAACACTGTGAAAGCAATAGGGATAAAGCTTCGAGGTCAGGAGGAGCTTGATTTGTCCATGTTCTGTTGCTCAAATATGTAGGGGCTTCCACAATTAGATCTTACTGCCAAGTTGTAGATGGTAACCAAGAGCAATAGCAATAATCAATAATGTTTGGGGCTGTATAGGACCCCACTAGCCAACAACTCCAAAAGAGGTAACACATTCCTGATACTGAGCTTTTTTTTCTGTGATATACTGATGTTTCATTTTTTGACATGTTTATAAGTTCCATCTATCATATACATTTTATTATCTACTCAGAAACTTTACAACTTCTTGAGCCTTCTGGTTGTATCCCCAATCTTATTCCATTTTGGAATAATCAATTTCTGCAACATAAATGCATGTTATGTTGAAGAAATGTACCAATCATAACATCATGAATACTGATTTTATTTCTATGAGGTATTTATGTTAGTGAAAAGTAAGAGGCAGAAAAGAAAATGGGAGGTACCTGTGCTTGAAGTGAAAAAGAGGGTTATAAGTAAAAAAAAAAATAGGTTAAGAGGTCTAATACGGGCTGGAGAGATAGCCTAGCAGTTAAGAGCACCAACTGCTCTTGCAGAGGACCCGGATTCAATCCCCAGCACCCACATGGCAACTAAGAACTGTCTGTAACTCCAATTCCAGGAGAATTCCAGTTCCAAGGGAATCCGAGACCCTCTTCTGACCTCTGCAGCATTGCACAACACGGGTGCACAAACCTACATGCAGACAGTACACTCATACACATACAAAAATTTTAAAAAAGAGGTCTAATATGAGTCTTGCATGATGAAAACACTCTAGGTGTATGTTATTTAGCACAACAGTATAAATGCACATAAGACTGTTAACTTGTACATACAAAAGTGATTAGGTAGGGAATGATATGCTGTGTATATGTCACCATAATACTTTGAGGGGAAAGAAAAGTGGATTGCCCAAAATGAATTCCACATTCTGGCTTTTTTCTAGCAGAATAGCTACAGTAGCATTTTCGATCTCTAACCTGCAATCTGATTTTCCAGCACCCTTCACCTACTTGCACTGAAAGAAATCCCAGGTATTTTTTCCTATAAACACTGTCCTGAAGGAGCTGTATGATATGAGAGCAGTGTGCTTAATAAGTAGACTGGAAGGCAGAAAAAAATGATTGGGGAACATTAAGAGAAGAAGGGAGCATGGGAAATAGAAGAACCATCATAAAATGAGGTGTTTCATATAGATTCTTGAATGTTTGCTAAGTTACATGGAAAATCTTCATTCATGTCCATGATAATTCAGTTTCATTCCTGTGTCCAAGTCAATGAATAAGAGAGCAGACCACAGAATCACTCAAAATTTGAAAATGTTCTTTAACATGTATGAAGATGATCTCACAAATACAGCATGAAGTTTGAGAATGCTGTCAGGAAGATATTTAAATAGAAAAGACCTGTTTATTCTCAGATTTCTCCCCTTTCCTTCTAGGCAAAGATAAAGCAGATGCTATGGGAGGACAAAATGTGAGTTTTCCTGACACATTTGTCTTGGTGGGCTTCTCAGAGCACATGTGGATGGAGATCCCCCTCTTTGGAGTGGTTCTGGTCTCCCACATTCTCACTTTGATGGGAAATAGCTCCATCATCATCCTCTCACTGGTGGAGCCCAGACTCCAGACACCTATGTACTTCTTCCTGGACAACCTCTCTGTGTTAGACCTCTGTGTTACATGCACCATTATCCCACAGCTGCTGACCAACCTCTGGGGAGCAGAAAAGACAATTCCCTCCTGGGGCTGCATCACACAGGCCTACCTCTTCCACTGGACAGGCTGCACAGAATGTGCCCTGCTGGCAGTGATGGCCTTTGATCGCTATGTGGCCATCTGCCAGCCACTCAGGTATGCTCTCATCATGCATCCCTCCACATGTGCATGGCTGGCAGCTGCATGCTGGGCCACTGGACTGGCCAATTCTCTGCTCCAAGCCACACTTACCTTCCAGCTTCCCCTCTGTGGGCAACACACCCTGGACCACTTTTTCTGTGAAGTTCCTGCTTTGATCAAACTGGCATGTGGTGATACCACTGTTAATGACCTGTCCTTGACCTTGGGAGCCATTCCTTTTGCACTAGTGGCTCCTTCGACTGTTCTTGTCTCTTACACCTTCATTGCTAGGGCTGTGCTGAAGCTCCCTTCAGCTGAGGGAAGACGCAAGGCTCTCAGCACCTGTAGCTCACACTTGCTGGTTGTCATCATGTACTTTGGCCCAGCCATTTACATGTACCTCCAGCCTCCTGCCAATAGTACTCAGGCCAAGGTCATGTCCTTCTTCTACTGTGTCATCACCCCACTGCTCAATCCACTCATCTATACTCTGAGAAACAAGGATGTGAAGGCAGCATGGAGGAGGATCCTACCAGTCCAGGATCAAGGGAAGTCTCTGAAAACCAGATGATTGTTGCCTATCTCCTTTGATAGCCTCTTGTACATATCATTAATGCTAGTGGGTCATCATTTCAAATGACTATCAGCTCCTAGGACAAAATTCCCATCTCTCAAGATCAACCACCTGATTATTAGGAAAACTCTTTTACCCGGAAACATTATCTTCTGAAGTTTCCAACAGAACTTTTATGCTTCACATAGACTATTGCTGATGTCTTGCTCTCCGCAGAGAAAATGGACAGATGGTCCATAGATCTATGGAATGCTCAAGACCATTATCTGCAAATCCTTCTCACAACTGTTCCTCTGAATATTTTTGCTAAAAAGTGTCTTTATAAATTTCTTAATAGAATTTCTTAATAAAATACTTGCAATCAAATACAAAAGCACTTCAAAAAGATTGTCCATGTGATCTAGTCAGCTTCAACCCAGAAATTCAGGGGTGGTTCAATATATGTAAATCCACAAATGTGATCCATCATTAAACTCAAGGACAGAAATCACATGACCATCTTATTAGATGTAGAAAATACTTTTGACAAAATCCAACATCAATTCATTATAAAAATCCTAGAGAATCTACTGATGCGGGGGACATAGCTCAACAACATAAAGGCAATAGACAACAACCCACGTATAACATCATACTAGATGAAGGAAAACTCAAAAATTTTTCACTAAATTCAATAATGAGACAAAGATGTTCACTTTTTCCATTCCTGTTTAATATTATGCTTAAAGTTTTATCTGGAGCAGTAAGATGGGTGAAGGAGACAAAAGAGATACAAACTGGAAAGGAAGAAGTCAAATATCCTTATTTGCAGATATGATTCTATACATCGAAGACTCAATTAGAAAGCATCTAGAGCTAATAAACACATTCAGCAAATTAAAAGGGTATAAAATTAATGCAAAAATAAGTAGCATTCCTTTATACCAACAACAAACATGCTGATAAAGAAATCAGTAAAATAATCCCGTTCATGATAGCTTAAAAATCTTGGAATAAACCTAACTAGGGAGAAGAATAGACTTATATAATACAAACTTTAAGACTTGAAAAAAAAATACTGAAGAAGATATCAAAAGATAGAAAGACCTCCTATCTCATGGATAACTAGGATTAATATTGTGAAACTAGCAATCCTACCAAAAGCAATCTACATACTCACTTAACTCCCATTAAGATTCCAACACAATTCTTCACAAAAATTGGAAAATTAATCTCAAATTTCATACAGAAATACCAAAAAAGAGAACCAAAACAATCTTGAAGAACAAAAGAGCTCGAAGCATCACCATCCCTGATTTCAAATTATTTTACAGCATGGTATCAACATAAAAACAGACATATTGATCAATGAAATAGAACTGAGGACCCAGATTTAAGCACACACCTATAGCTACCTAATTTTTTTTTTCAAAAGCCACCAAAAATGTACATTGGATAAAAACACAAAATCTTCAATAAATGGCGTAGGTCAAATTGGATAGCTACATGTAGAAGAATGAAACTATATACTGATCTCTCACTATGCACAAAACTCAACTCCAAATGGATTAAGGGCCTCAATGTTAAGATCTAATATCATGAATCTGATAAAGAAGAATACACTCAAACTTATAGGCACAGAAAAGGACTTTCTTTTTTTATTTTATTTATTTTTTTATGTGTATGAATGTACTGTCTGCATGTAGGTTTGTGCACCCATGTCGTGCAATGCCGCGGAGGTCAGAAGAGGGTGTCAGATTCCCCTGGAACTGGAGTTCTCCTGGAATTGGAGATTCAGACGGTTCTCAGCCTCCATGTGGGTGCTGGGGATCGAACCCGGGTTCTCTGCAAGAGCAGTCGGCGCTCTTAACCGCTAGGCCATCTCTCTAGCCCAAGAAAATGACTTTCTAAACATGACCCTGATACTACAAGAATTAAGACCGACAATTAACAAATGGGACCTCATAAAACTAAAAAGCTTCTATACATCATTCAAGTAAATAGGCAGCCTACAAAATGGGGAAAAAATATTTATTGGCTATGCTTATGACAGAGGTTTAGTATCTAGAAAATTCAAAGAACCCAACTGGAGGCATTCTTTTGTCAGAAAGCACTTAAAAACAGTTAGCAAACAGCCCAAGGCTCGACACCTGCTGTTATCCTCACAGACCTGTGAAGCCTGGCCTGTCTTTGATCTCTTAGGAAAGAACTTTGATCTGGAATATAGCCTGAGATTCCCTTGTCCCAATTGCCTACCCCAGCCCCCAACTGTGTGTATGTGTCCCAGCCCATGCAAGGGCTTGTATGCGCACACCTTTAATCTTAGCACTTGGGAGGCAGAGGCAGGTGGATCTTTGTGAGTTCAAGGCCAGCCTGGTCTACAGAGTGAGTTCCAGGACAGCTGGGGCTAACAGGGAGACCCTGTCTCGAAAAGACAAAAAAAAAAAAGAAAAAAGAAAAAAGAAAAAAGAAAGGAAGTTCAAAATTATGTCTTCAAGGATAATGGATTGTATTAGAGATAATAAATTAAACAAAATAAGCCAAATTCAAAAATACCTTGTGTTTTCTCTACTACGTGGATTTTAGATTTTTATATCCACACAAATCATATGTGTGTGTGCATGCATGAGTGTAGTGTGTGTGTGTGTGTGCGTGTGTGTGTGTGTGTATGTGCCTGTGTGTGTGTAAATGAAGTTGTTTTTCTTGGGAAAAGGAAGAGAGCTAACAAGAGTAAGAGGGGGAAGAGAGGAAAGGGTGTAGGTGAGCAGATGCAGCCAAAGGAAATGATACTCATGAATGAAAATGTGTTTACCAAGCCCATCGCTGCAAGTGATGAATAACCAACCCACCAAAGCACACCCCCAGAGGTTGTGAAGAAATCAATCTAGAGAACTTAGAACACATAAAAACATGTATAAGGGAGTATAAAAATCAGATGTAACAACAGTACCCAGATGGGGTCATTGTGTTAACTGNGATGAAGGAAAACTCAAAAATTTTTCACTAAATTCAATAATGAGACAAAGATGTTCACTTTTTCCATTCCTGTTTAATATTATGCTTAAAGTTTTATCTGGAGCAGTAAGATGGGTGAAGGAGACAAAAGAGATACAAACTGGAAAGGAAAAGTTCAAATATCCTTATTTGCCACGGATATGATTCTATAAATCGAGACTAATTTAGGCGAAAGCATCTAGAGACTAATAACACATTCAGCAAAATAAATATAAGAGACGGATAAATAAATTGAATGCAAATAAAGATAAGAGAATATAACAAATATAAAAAACCTATACCAACAACAACATGAACTGATAAAAGAATCTAGTAAATAAATCCCGATTACATGATAAGCATTAAAAAATCTGAATAACACCTAACTAGGCGAGAAAGAATAGACTTGATATAATACAACTTTAACAGACTGAAGAAATTTTAAAGGATATCAAAAAGATAGAAAAAGACACCTACCAATATCTCAATGGATAACTAGGGATAAATAAATTGTGAAAACTAGCATATCCTACCCAAATAAAGCCAATTCTACAACTCACTTAACTCGACAATATAGAGCCATATCCAAACACAATTCTTCACAAAATTGGAAAATTCAACTCTCAACTTTCATCACGCCACACACAACAAAAAAGAGAACCAAAGAACAACATTCTTGAAGAACAAAGGATGCTCGCTGGAAGCATCACCATCCCTGATTTCAAATTATTCTGTACTTGACAGTTATCAAGGGGTATCAACATTAAACAACACAGGACGGATATTGTAGCCAACGCAAATTTAGAACTAGAGGACCCCCAGGGCCAATTCCTTTAAGGCCCCCCCACCACAACTATGAGCGCCAGACCTAATTGTTTTTCTTCATCAACAGGCCACCAGAAAATGTCACATTGGATTAAAAAACCACAAACATCTTAATACGAATCGGCGTAGCGTCAAATGCTGGATAGCCTCCATGTAGAAGAATCGAAACATACTTATGAGCTGATCTCTCCACTTATGCCACAAAAACTTCAATCTCCAAGATTGCCGATTACAGGGGCCCTCAATGTTAAGATCTCTGGAATATGCATGGAATCCTGAATTTAAACGACAGCACACTACACTCAGAACTGACTAATAGGCACCCAGAAAGGACCTACTTCTTTCTTTTATCTTCTATCTTATTTTTATGTGTATGAATGTACTGGTCTGCATGTAGGTTTTGTGCCCCCTCACTGCTCGACGGTGCAATGGCCCCGTGCGCGCAGGAGACGCGTCATAAGAGGGTGGCGGTGGTCAGATCCCCCTGGAAAACTGGAGTTCTTCCTGGAATTGGCAGAGTCTCAGGACGGTTCTGCAGCCTCTCGATCGTGCGGTGGCTGCGGGATACTCCGAACCCGGGTTCTCTGCAAGGGAGCACGTCGGCTGCTCTTAACCGCTAAGGCCATCTCTGCTAGCCCCGCAAGAGACACCATGAAACTGTTTCTACACACCATGCACCGCTGACCCATACATAACGCGATTGATATTCAACGCGGACCGACAATTAAACAAAGAGTGGACCCTTCCATAACACTAAACACAGTCTTCTACTTACTCATCCAAGAATAATGGCAGCTACAAAATCGCGGGAAATTAAATTATTTATGATGCGCCATGGCTTGGTGACAGAGGCTTTAGGTTATCTAGAAAATTCAAGAGACCACCCACACTGGAGGCATTTTCTTCTTTGTCAGAAGCACTTAAAATCAGTTAGCAAACAGCCCAAGGCTCGACACCTGCTGTTATCCTCACATACCTGTGAGGCCTGGCCTGTGCCTTGAATCTCTTACGGGAACAAACTTTTGGATCTGGAATACTAGCCTGGAGATTCCCTTGCTCCCGAATCTGGCCCTACCGCCAGGCCACCCCCGCAACTGTGGGCTGTATGTGTCCCCAGCCCATCAAGGCTTGACTATGGCACGTTTAATTCTGACTAGCACTTGGAGGCAGCAGGCAGGTGGATCTCTTTGGTGAGTCTCAAGGCCAGCCTGGTCGTACAGAGTGCAGTTCCAGGACAGCTGCTCGGCACTAAACAGGCGAGACCCTGTCTCGAAACAGACAAAAACAAAAAAAAAAAGACAACGACACACAAGCCTTGAGTCTACAGACCATTAAACTCTGAGTCTTTCTCCCAATCTTCTCTGTGGAACGTCCAGTTCCTCTTGGTATTTGGCGTCACTTTCTCCAGTTTCCCTCCCCCCCGACCCCCCTTCGACCAGGAGCTCAGCCTAGGAGACCTGTATAGCCTTGAAGCTTACGAGCCCTAGTGACAGCTGCCAGCCCTGGCGTTCTAGGAGGGTATAAGAACATCCTTGTGGATTGCCAGGCCACGCATATTTCAAAAGGG
Organism: Rhizomys pruinosus; assembly: GCA_009823505.1. Lineage (NCBI taxonomy): Eukaryota > Metazoa > Chordata > Mammalia > Rodentia > Spalacidae > Rhizomys > Rhizomys pruinosus. The sequence goes on from VZQC01005718.1 coordinate 528,031, forward strand.
ACCAACCAGACAATAATGTATGTAGGGATGACAAACCAACACGACTCCACAACTAAAAACATCCAAAACAAAGCATTCAAACAAATGTGGAGGCACACGGAACTCAAGCGACGGTGGGACGCTTGCTCAAAGCACGACCATCGTTTAAAAACAAAGACAAAGCACCAACAAAGAAAAGAAGAATAAGACAATGCTAAATTTGCCTAACCAAATTAACTTAAAATCCCTTGTCTTCACACATCCAGCCACAACAGCCAAACTCGCCGGTCTATCAGAGACTGCCACCTCAACCAACACAAACACCAAGTCCAAATGTGATGGCCACATTCCTCGTTTCACATCCCTGAACACTTGGGACGGCCAGACGGAGGCAGAAGCAAGTGATCTCTATGAGTTCAAAGTCATCCTGGTCTACATATGGAGTTCCAGGCCAGCCAGGTCTACATAATGAGACCCTGTCTCAAGAAAAAAAAAAAGGTTACCTGCCAGCCTTGGACCCAAGTGGGCTCCAATTATTCTCCCTCAAATCTCTGGCCCTAACCCAGATAAGCGAACCATATATTCCTAAATCCCTTCTCAGGTGCCCCACCCCACCCCGCCCGCCACCTCCATCTTCCCTGGTTCCTGGCTCAGGACCAGCTGGATAGACCTGCCCAGCCAGGACTCTGGTAAATCAGATCCTACCCATCACATCTCTATTCCATTCCTCTCAGCCATGGGGGGAGGGGGGGGGACGGTGCTGGAGAGATGGCTCAGCAGTTAAGAGCACTGGCTGCTACAGGGATCTGATGCCCTCTTCTGGCCTCTGCTGGCATTGCACTCATGGTATACCTACTTACATGCAAGCAAAACGGTCATATACATAAAATGAAAATAAACAAATACATTTAGCATCTTTAGCCATCAGGAAAATATAAATTAAAACTGCTTTGAGATGTCCTTTTACCCAGTCAGAATAGCTAAAATCCAAAAAGAAAGCAACAAATGCTGTTGAGGATTTCAGGAAAGGGGAACACTTACTCCTTGCTGGTGTGAGTAAAAACTGGTGCAACCACTATGAAAATTAGTGTGGAGGTTCTCCAAAAAGCCATAAATAGATCTATCACGTGATCCAGCCAGACCACTCTCAGGACATACCCAAAAGACTCTGTCTCTTACTATAGAGACAGAGTTCATCCATGTTCGTTGTTGCTCTGTTCAGAATAGGCAACAAATGGAAACAACCTAACTCTCCATTAACTGATGAATGGATAATGAAAATATAGTACTTTATAGAACAGAATATTATTCAGCTGTTAAGAAAAAATAAATTATGAAATTCACAAGTAAATGGGGGAAACTGGAAACAATCAACCAGAGTGAGGTAACCCAGACCCAGAAGGCAAACACCACATGTTATTTTTAATACAGAGACCCAAACTTGTCAACTTGTAGAGAACAGAGATTTTAGAGTACTCAGTCCTAAACAGGACACCTATATCATATCAGAGTTCATTGTAAAAGAGGGGGTGGAAAGACCGTAAGAAGCAGAAGTGTTAAGTGAATTATAGGAATGGTGTTGAATAGACACAATAAGACAGTTACACATATGAACCCACAGTACTTGTTAACAGTATGCACAAGAAATGCTCGAGCCCAAGCCAGATAAAAATTCAGCAAGAATGGAGGTTGTGGGCAACAAGGCCAAGCCCTAGCTGAGGAAGTATTGGCAACTGATAGTTGCTGGGAGAGGGAGAGTCAGTTTTCTTTAAGGGTGTGATGATGCAGGTTATTGGGGATGGAAGGACACAAGAAAGAATAGGGAATAAAAGGCAAACAGATAACATAATCTTGTACGAAAAAATATGTAAAACAATAAATTTTAAAAAAAGAGGTCAACAGAGACTTCACCTGTGAGGAAATAAAGATGGCTGAGAAACATAAAAAAAAAAAAAAAAAGAGGCAGACAGAAACAAAAAAATTTTTCGTTTGGAAAATGCCATAATGAAATCTAGTTTTTGTAAGCTAATAAAGAACTATTTTAAAAACAGTATATGAAACAGCAGGCAAATTCTCAGATAGAATCTTCCATGTGAGAGAGGAAATGGGTATTTTATGGCTTACTTAGAAAGATGCTTAGTCTTAGTTCATAAGAATTTTGTGGAGGTCTGTAGAGATAAGTGAGCATCTCACTGTCTTGTTAAATCATAAATTTTATAGCATGTGAGACTGGCTGTTGGATTGAGGTGGCATGGGTCATTAGGTTCTAAATATTTAAGGCATCACAAGTCCTGGGTCAGGCTTCAAGTAGTTATGGTCTGATTATTAAAGAAAAGGGGAAGTGATGGTTTTATTTTTTCCCTTTTACCTCTACATTTTCCCCTGTCAGATAATCAAGATCAAATGACAGACAAGGGTCAGGGGTTCTTTTTTTCTTATTTTATTCTTATTCACTCAGACAAGTTCTTTTTGCTGGAGCTGCTTCACAGCTGAGAAAGCATGGTTGGTGTTGCTTCTCTGCCCTAGGGTCATATGACCACAAGATATAAAAGGGCCTGAGCCACATTTTGGAGACAAAGGGGAGAGCATATAATAAAACATGGTTTAAGGACATTCATTGAAGATTAAGAGGTTCCCAATGATGGGGATGCAGGTGTCAATATTAATAGTAATGGTTAATAACCCTGAGACAATGCCATCTAAAGATTAATGACCTCTAATCTGGAATATGTCAATTGTAACCAAAGGCTAGGTAACCAAGGGCAGAAAAGGAGCACTTTTCTGGTGAAAAAAAAAAAAAAAGACCCAGGAGAGGTAGTAATCAGGAAAGGCAGCTTCAGGTGACTTCCACAGGAGTCATCTCTCAGAGAGGGTGACTTTAAAAAATATTATTGAAGTTTTGTGCATTTCATACAACATTTCTCAATCCAGTTTAGAGTCATTCCTCCTTCCATGCACCCCACCCCACCCAAGCTCATGCATTCTGTCATATATTTCTTGCATCTTTTTCTCAGTCTTTTTCAAGTTTGGAGCAGAAGTTTACTTTTTCCTTTTTCAGTCAGTTCTTTGACCCAGTCCTTTTTCGTTGTTGTTCCCTCCAATTTGTATTGCTCTAAATATGTGTGTGTGTGTGTGTGTGTGTGTGTCACACATATACCTAAATTACGACAACTGAAAATAATCTATAAGCTAATTCCAAAATGTGTTTAGGAATTCACATTTTTCCCTTTAATTTTATATTACTCTAAAGTATGTATACCTACCCTCCACCCATATACCAATATTACAAAGTCTGAACATAAGTGGCAGGTTAATTCTAGAGCCAATTAAGGGATTCACCTTTTAACCATACCACTGCTTTCATTAAAAAAAAAAAAAAGAAAGAAATACAACATTGATGCTTAGTTTGCTTTGAAACTAGGGATTTGGTACTAGTATCCACAAATGAGGGATACCATTCTTCATTTGTTTTTCTGGGATTGTTGTTACTTCATTTAGCATAATGTCTTCTAGTTCCATCCATTTACCTGCAAAGTTCATGATGTGATCTTTCTTTACTGCTGCATAGAACTCCATTGTGTAGATGTACCACATTTTTTTAAAAAAACAGAAACTTTTTAGTGACATTTTGTGCATTTCATACATCATTACTCAGTTCAGTTTGGACACATTCCCCTTTCCATGCCCCCACACCACCCCTGTTCCTGCATTCTGCCATACATGTCTTACATCTTTCGGTCTTTTTTTTGCCACATTTTCCCCCTTTAATTGTATATTACTTCAAAATATGCTTACATATACTCCACACATATACCAATATTATAAAATCTAAACATAAATGGTAGGTTAATTCTCAAGTCCATTAAGGGATTCACCTTTTAACCATACTGCTGCTTTCATATAAAAAAGAAATATAAAAAAGACAATGCTTAGTTTGCCTGGCAACTAGGGATTTCATGCCAGCATCCACAAATGAGGGACACCATACATCGTTTGTTTTTCTGGGACTGTGGGTTTGTTTTATACGGCTTTGATTATGTTGAGGAATGTTCCCTCCAGTCCAATTCCCTCTAGGACTTTAAATATGAAGGTATGGTGGATTTTGCCGAAGGCTTTTTCTGCATCAATTGAAATAACCATGTGGTTTTTGTCTTTCAGCCCATTTACCTCCTTTATGACATTTACTGATTTGTGTATGTTGAACCTTGCCTGCATCTCTGCTATATATCCAACTTGGTCATGGTAAATTATCTTTTTGATCATTCTTTTTGCCTGTATGTGGTTTGTGAATATTTTTAATTAATTAATTAATTAATTAATTAATTATGTGTATGAATGTACTGTCTGCATGCAGGTCTGTGCACCCACGTCATGCAAGTTTGTGAATATTTTTTAAAGGGTGTTAGAGCCCTGGAACTGGAGTTACAAACAGTTGTCAGCTGCCGTGTGGGTGTGGGAACCAAACCCAGGTCCTCTGCAAGAGCATCTGGTGCCCTTATCCATTGACCCATCTCTCTAGCCCTCATAACTCTACTTTTTTAATATTTTTTATTTTATATTATTCCAAAATATGCATATATATACTCCACACATAATTCAAAATTACAAATTCTGAAAATAAACTATAGGTTGATTCCTAAACACATTTAGAGATTCACTTTTCTTTTTTTGTCTTTTCGAGACAGGGTCTCAGATTCACATTTTAATTTTTTTAATTTTTGTATGTGTATGAATGTACTGTCTGCGTGTAGATTTGTGCATCCACGCGTTGTGCAATGCCACAGAGGTGAGAAGAGGGTGTCAGATTCCCCTGAAACTGGAGTTAAAGACTATTCTCAGCCGCCATGTGGGTGCTGGGAATCAAACCCTGGTCCTCTGCAAGAGCAGTCGGCACTCTTAACCAGTAGGCCATCTCACCAGCCCTGATGTCATCTTTCTTTACTGATGCATAGAGCTCCATTGTGTAGATGTACCACATTTTTGTTATCCAGTCATCAGTTGAGGGGCATTTGGGTTGGTTCCAGCTCTTTGCTACTGTGAAGAGAGCTGTAATAAACATAACTGTGCATGTATCTTTGCGGTAGGATGCATCTTGTGGGTATATACCCAGGAGTGGCATGGCTGGGTCAGGTAGTAGGCTCATTTTGAGGTTTTTTGTTTTGTTTTGTCTTTTCGAGACAGGGTTTCTCTGTAGCCCCAGCTGTCCTGGAACTCACTGTGTAGACCAGGCTGGCCTTGAACTCACAAAGATCCACCTTCCTCTGCCTCCAAGTGCTAGGATTAATTTGCATTTCCTTAATTATTAATGATGTTGAATACTTTTTAAGATGTTTCTCAGCCATCTTTACTTCCTTACTGGTGAAGTCTCTGTTCAGCTCTTTACTCCATCTTTTGAGTAAGTCATTTGTTTTCTTACTTCTTTGTTTTTTAAGTAGCTTATATACTCTGGATGTTAATGCTGTATTTTGTTGAGAATTTTTCCATCTATGTTCGTTAATGAAATGGGCCTATAGTTTTCAGGTTCTCAGCTGCCATGTGGGTGCTGGGGATCGAACCCAGGTCCTCTGCAAGAGCAGTCAGTGCTCTTAACCGCTAGGCCATCTCTCCAGCCCCTTTTGGTTGTATCTTTGCCTGGCTTGGGTATTAGAGTGATGCTGGCTTTGTAAAAAGAATTTGGGAGATCTCCCTCTGTTTCTATCTTTTTGAATAATTTCAGTAATAGTGGTAGTATGTCCCCTTTAAAGGTTTTATATAACTCTGCTGTAAATCCATCTGGGCCTGGGCTTTTTTAGGTGGGAGATTTTGAATTACTATTTCAATTTCCTCATTTGTTATAGGTCTGTTTAAGCTGTCAATCTCTTCTTGAGTAAACTTTGGTGAATTCCAGGATTTCAGATATTCATCCATTTCTCCTAGGTTTTCAAATTTAGTAGAGTATAGGTTTTTAAAATGTTCTTGTATTATTGTCTGAATCTTTTCAATGTCTGTTGTGATGTTTCCCTTTTCATCTTGAATTCTATAGATCTGGAGTTGCTCTTTCTTTCTTTTGATTAACTAGAGGTCTATCTATCTTGTTTATCCTTTCAAAGAGCCAGCTTTTGGATTCATTGATTCTTTGTATTGTTTTCTTTGTTTCTATTTCATTGATCTCTGCTCTAATTTTGTTATTTCCTCTTATCTTTTGGGTTTAGGATTCTGTTGTTGTTGTTGTCTCTCAAGTGTTTTTAGCTGAAGTGTTAGATCATTTATTTGTGCCCTTTCTGTTTTTTTTTAATGTAGGCACTTAGTGCTATAAATTTCCCTCATAAGACTGCTTTTAAAATATCCCATAGGTTTTGTTCTGTTGTATTGTCCTTTTCATTTAGTTCCAGGAATACTTTTATTTCTTTCTTTATTTCTTCCTTGACCCATTTATTATTCAGGAGTGCGTTGTTTAGTTCCCATGTGTTCCTGCAGATACTATGGCTTATTCTGGTGTTGATATTGAGCTTTATTGCACTGTGGTCTGATAGAATGCATGGGATTATTTAAATCCTTTTTTTATTTGTTGAGGGTTTTTCTTTTTTTATTTTTTTTATTTTATTTATTTCTGTATGTGTATGAATGTACTGTCTGCATGCAAGTTTGTGCACCCGTGTTGTGCAATGCGGTGGATGTCAGAAGAGGGTGTCGGATTCCCCTGGAACTGGAGTTCTCCTGGAATTGGAGTTTCAGACGGTTCTCAGCCGCCATGTGGGTGCTGAGGATCGAACCTGGGTCTTCTGTAAGAGTGGTCAGCGCTCTTAACCGCTAGGCCTTCTCTCCAGCCCCTGTTGAGGGTTTTTCTGTGTCCCAGTATGTGGTCAGTTTTGTAGAATGTTTCATATGGTGCTGACTAGAAAGTATATTCTCTGATGTTTGGGTGGAACATTTGGTAGATATCTGTGAGGTCCATTTGGTGTATTGTATTGTATTGTATTGTTCAGTTCAGATGTCTCTCTGTTTATTCTCTGTCTAGTTGACCTGTTCAAAGGGCTTGGTGGGGTACTGAAATTCCCTACTATTAGTGTGCTAGGATTAATCTGTGCCTTGATGTCCTGCAGAACTGTTTTTATAAAGTTCAGTGCACCAGAGTTTGGTGCATATATATTCACGATTGTGAAATCTTCATGGTTATTTGTTCCTTTGTTAAAGATATAATGGCCCACTTTGTCTCTTCTGATTAGTTTTACATTGAGGTCTATTTTGTCTGATATTAGAATAGCAATTCCTGCTTGCTTTTGGTACCATTTGCTTAGAATATTTTTTCCATCCTTTCCCCTTAAATTGGTGCCAATCCTTGAGGATGAGATGGGTTTTTTGTGGACAGCATACAGATGGATTCTGTTTTCTAACCCATTTTCTCAGTCAATGTCTTTTGATTGGGGAGTTTAGACCATTAATATTTAAGGTTATTATTGACAGATGTGTGTTGCTTCCTTTCACCTTATTTTCTGTTTGCATTCTTGGTCTAGGTTTGTATTTCCACAGTTATACTTTTATTCATTACTCTCTGTAGCTGCTTGGGAATTGTTGCTCTTTTCCTTTGACCTTTGAGTTGCTTTGAGTATTTTCTGAAGGGTTGGTTTCCTGGACATGAATTATTTCATCTTGTTTATGTCATGAAAGATTTTTCTTTCTCTTCAACTATAATTGACATTTTTGCTAAGTATAGTAATCTGGGCTGGCATCTAAAGTTGTTTAACACTGGGAATACTTGGTTCATATTCTTCTGCCTTTCATAGTTTGCACTGAAAAGTCAGCTATAATTCTGATGGGTTTCCCTTTATATGTAACTTGTCGTTTTTCTCTTATGTACTTCCACATTTTCTCTTTGTTTTGGGCATCTAGTGTTTTAACTATGATATGACATGGGGAATTTCTTTTCTGATCTTGTCTATTTGGTGCTCTATGTGCTTCTTCTATTTGTATGGTCTGTCATTTTTGAGTTTGGGGAAATTTTTTTCTATTATTCTATTGAAGATCTGATCAATACCATTGTCCTGGGATTCTTCTCCTTCCTCTATCCCTATGATGTGGGGGTTTGGTCTTTTCATAGTGTCCCACATTTCCTGATTGTTCCACTCTTGTGGGTTTTTTTTAATTTTTCATACTCTTTTCTTGAGCCTTGTAGTTCTTCCACATTATCTTCCAGTGTTGATATTCTATTTTTCTATTTTCTGCTTCATCCAATCTATTACTGAGGCTTTCTCCCATCCTTTTCTGCTTATTGGATAATTGTTTGATTTCCTTTTTCATTTCATCCTGTGATTTCTTTAGTATTTCTAGTTCCTTCTGGAGCTTGTCATTCTTTCCTCCTAGATCCTTGATTCTCTGGTCAGTTTCCTTTTTCATTTCAGAGTGGGATCTTTCCAGTGTTTCTACTTCCTTCTGGAGTTTGTCATTCTCTCCCCCTAGTTCTTTTTTAAATTTTTTTTTAATTATTTATTTTTGTATGTGTATGAATGTACTGTTTGCATGCAGGTCTGTGCACCCGTGTCGTGCAACGCCGCGGAGGTCAGAAGAGGGTCTCAGATTCCCCTGGAACTGGAGCTCTCCTGGAATCGGAGTTACAGACGGTTCTTAGCCGCCATGTGGGTGCTGGGGATCGAACCCGGGTCCTCTGCAAGAGCGTCGGTGCTCCTAACCGCTAGGCTATCTCTCCAGCCCCTCCCCCTAGTTCTTTATGGAGTTTGTCATTCTCTCCCTCTAGTTCTTTATGGAGTTTGTCATTCTGTCCCTCTAGGACTTTCTGGAGTTTGTCATTCTCTCCTTTAGCTCCTTGGATTTATTCATTGTATCCCTCGATTTCTTTGAGTATGTCTATGATTGTTCTTTAAGATCTGGGTTACCTTTAGGGAGATCTCATTGTTGGAGTCTTCTATAGGACTGATAGAGTTTGGTGGGGATTCATTATTTGCTTTTCCCGTGTTGTTCTTTTTTCCTTGTACTTTGGGCATGTGGATTTGTTTTGTTGTAATCTGATGCAAAATTCAAGTACTTCTTTGCTTTGTTGAAGGCTTTACTTTGCATGTTTTCTTCAGGTGCCTTCAAATTAGAGATGAAAAGGGAAACACCACAACAGATAACAAAAAGATCCAGAACATATATAGCCAGTACATTAAAAAAAAAACTATATTCTATTAAATGTGAAAACCTAAAAGAAAAGGATCAATATCTGAACTCATAGGAATCACCAAAGCTTAACCAAGAAGAGAGCAATAGCTTAAACAGACCCATAACATGTAAGGAAAATGAAACAGTAATACAAAACCTCCCAACTTAAAAAGAAAATCCCAGGCCCAGAATTCTACCAGATATTTAAAGAATACCTACAACCAATATTACTTAAGTTAATCAAAAGGATAGCAATAGAGGGAAATCTCTCAAATTCCTGCTAAGAAGCCAGCATCATTCTAATACCAAAACCAGGCAAAGATGCAACCAAAAAAGAAAACTATAAACCCATATCCTTAATATAGATGCAAAAATTCTCAACAAAATACTTGCAAACTGTATATAGGCACATGTCAAAAGGTTCATTCACCATGATCAAGTCATATTTATTCCAGAGATGCAGGGATACTTCAATGTATGTAAATCAACAGGTGTCATAAATCATATAAATGGACTCAAAGACAAAAACCACATAGTCATCTCAATTGATGCAGAAAAGCCTTTGATAAAATTCAACATGCCACTGGGTGTGGTGGCACATGACTTTAATCCCAGCACTCAGGAGGCAGAGGCAGGGGGATCTCTGTGAGTTCAAGGTCAGTATGGTCTAGAGGGCAAGCTCCAGGCCAGCTGGGACTAAAGGGAACCCCTGTCTCAAAAAGCACCAAAAAAAATTTCAACATGCCTTTATGTTTAAAGTCCTAGAAGGACTTGGACTGGAAGGAACATACCTCAACATAATTAAAAGTATATACAACAAACCCACAGCCTACATCATTCTAAATGAAGAGAAAAATTAGAAGCATTCCCCTTAAAGTCAGGAATCTGGAAAGGCTGTCCACTCCTTTTCTTTTTTAAAAAAATAAAATATTTTATTGGTGGTTTATGTGTTTAATACATAATTTCTCAGTCCAGTTTAGACACGCTCCCTTTTCCATACCCCCCACCCCAGTTTATGCATTCTGCCATACATATCTTGCATTTTTTTCTCAGTCTTTTTAAAGATTTTCTCTGCAGATATTTATTGTTTGGGCAGAGGTTAACTGTTTCAGTCAGTTCTTTGATCCAGTATTTTGTCATTGTTGTTCCCTCCCATTGGTATTGCTCCAAAATATGCCTATATATGTAACATAGATACCAAAATTATGACCTTTGAAAATAAACTGTATACTAATTCCAAAATATGTTTAGGAGTTCACATTTTCCCTTTAATTTTATAATAGTCTAATATATGAATACATATCCTCCATACATATACCACAATTACAAAGTCTGAAAATAAGTGCTCAGTTAATTCTAGAGCCTGTTAAGGAATTCACATTATAACAGCATAGTTGCCTTCAGATAAAGAGAAAGCTTCTTCACAGACCTAGGAAAAAACATCCTAAAGTTCATATGGAGAAACAAAAGACCCCAGAGAGCCAAAGCAACCATGAGCAAAAAGAACAATACACAGGAGATTGCCATACCAGACTTCAAACTCTATTACAGAGCTATAGTCATAAAACAGCCTGGTATTGGCACAAAAAACAGTCCACTAAATCAATGGAACAAAATTGAGTATCCAAACCTGAGCACATCCAATTTCGCCACCTCATATTCAACAAAGGGGCCAAGAAGACTCAATAGAAGAAGACAGCATTTTCAGCAAATGGTGTTAGCATACTGGATCACCACTTGTAGAATAAAACTAAACCCCTACCTCTCACCATGTACAAAAATCAACTCCAAACGGATCAAAGACCTCAATGTGAAACCCAAAACTCTGAAAATGGTAGAAGAAAATGATGGTAGTAACCTACAAGACATAGGTGTAGGAAAAGACTTTCTAAATCAGACAGTAGCTGCACAAACAATAAGGTCAACAATTGAAAATAGGACCTTATTAAGCTTGAGAGCTTCCGTACAGCAAAAGAAACAATCAATGAAGTGAAGAGAAAACCCACAGAGTGGAAGGAAACTTTCACCAGTGATACATCTGATAGAGGATTAACATCCAAAGTGTATAAACTACTCAAAAAACAAAGAAGGAAGAAAACAAATGACCTACACAAAAGATGGAATAAAGAGCTGAAACAGAGACTTCACAAATGAAGAAGATGGCTGAGGAAAATCTTAAAAAGTGTTCAACATTGCTAATAATTAAGGAAATGAAAATTAAAACCACCTAAAGATTTCATGTTACTCCAGTAAGACTAGCTATTATCCAGAAAACAAAGGATACCAAATGCTGGAGAGGTTGTGGGGAAAGGGGAACACTCATCCACTGCTGGTGGGGATGCAAACTCATGCAACCCCTATGGAAAGCAGTGTGGAGAACTCTCAAGAAACTGAAAATGAGCCTACCATCTGACCCAGTCATACCACTCCTGGGTATATACCCACAAGACTCATCCTATTGCAGAGATACATGCATATCTATGTTTATTGCAGCTCTCTTCACAATAGCAAAGAGGTGAAAGCAACCCAAGCATTCCTCAACTGACGAGTAGATAGAGAAAATGTGATCCATCTACACAATGGAATTCTATACAGCAGTAAAGAAAGATGACATCATGAACTTTGCAGGTAAATGGATGGAACTTGAAGCCATTATGCTAAGTGAAGTAACACAGTCCCAGAAAAACAAACAACAAATGGTATCCCTCATTTGTGGATGCTAGCACCAAATCCATAGTTGAAAAGCAAGCTGAAAAAAGTTAATGTCATATTTCTTTTTATCCACTCCTTTTCAATATAGTGCTTGAAACTCTTGCTAGAGCAACAAGATGACAGAAGGAAATTAAAGGAGTACTAATTGGAAAAGAGGAGGTCAAGTTTGACCTTTTTGCAAATGACATGATAGTATATCTAAGGGATGCTTAAAGTTCCACCAGAAAACTCCTAGAAATGATTAAGAGTTTCAATAAAGAGGCATATAACAAAATTAATGTAGAAAAATCAGTAGCTTTTCTTTATGCCAACAAAAAGCAATTGGAGAAGGAATAGAGAGAGACCTTTCCATTTAAAATAGCCTCAAAAAAAAAATCTCAGAACAAACCTGACCAAAGACACTAAAGATAAATACAATGAAAAGTTTAAGTCCTTGAAGGAGATTGAAGAGGACACCAGAAGATGGAAGGACCACTCATGCTCATGGATTGGAAGAATTAATATAGTAAAAAAAATATATACTATATATTCAATGTAATCCCAATCAAAATCCCCATTACTTTCTTCACAGAATTGGAAAAAAAAACTAAAATTCATAGGGAAACACAAAAAACTGTGGAACACAAAGAGCAATGCAGGAGGATTACTATACCAGATTTCAATCTTTACTATAGAATTATATTAATAAAAACAGCATGGTACTGGCATAAAAATAGACCCGTAGACTAATAGCACAAAATTGAAGACCCAAACTTGAGTACATGCAATTTCAGCCACCTGATATTTGAGAAAGGGGCTGGGAGGAAAGGCAGCATCTTCAGCAAATGGTGCTGGCAAAAACTGGATAATCACTTGTAAAAGGATGAACCAAAACCCCTACCTTTCACCTCGCACAAAGGTCAACTCTAAATGGATCAAAGACCTCAGTGTGAAACCTGAAACTCTGAAAATGTTAGAAGAAAACATTGGCAGGAACCTGCAAGATATAGGTATAGGAGAAGACTTTCTTTTTTTTTTAATTTATTTTTATTGATGCTTTGTGTATTTCATACATCATTTTCCAATTCAGTTCAGGCATATATCCCCTTCCCTTCCCCTCCACCCCACCCCTACCCATCAGACAGCAGTTGCACAGGAAATAAGGTCATCAGTCAGGGAATGGGACCTCATTAAACTAAAAAGCTTCTGTACAACACAAGAAATGATCAAATAAGTAAAGAGAAAACTGATGGAACGAGAAGAAATCTTCATTAGTGACATATCTAACAGAGGTTTAACATCCAGAGTACCCAATTAAAAAAAAACACCCAACTAAGTTACTCAGTGGGCTAAAGATCTGAACAGAGATCTCTCAAGAGATGGAGTAAAGATGGCTAAGAAACATCTTAAAACCTGTTCAACATCATTAGTAATTAAGGAAATACACATTAAAACCACTTTAAGGTTTCATTTTACCCCAGCAAAACTAGCTATAATCAATAAAACAAATGATACCAAATGCTGGAGAGGTTGTGGGGAAAGGGGAACACTCATTCACTGCTGGTGAGATTGCAAACTCATGCAACCCCTAAGGCCACCCTGGTCTACATAGCAAGCTCCAGGCCAGCTGGGACTAAAGGGAGACTCTGTCCCAAAAAGACCCAAAAAAAGACTAAAAATGAATTTGACTCAGTCATACCACTCATGGGTGTATACCCAAAGGATTCACTCTATTGCAAAGGTACATGCACATCCATGTTTATTGCTGCTCTTTTCACTATAGTGAAGAGCTGAAAGCAACCTAAGTGTCCCTCAACTGATGAGTGGATAATGAAAATGTGGGACATTTACACAATGAAGTTCTATGCAGTGCTAAAGAAAGGTAACATCCTGGGACTACAGGAAGACCCTGTCTCGAAAAGATCAACAAAAATAAAAGAAAGGTAACATCATGAAATTTGCAAGTAAATGAAACTAGAAGCTGTTATGCTAAGTGAAGTAATACAGAAACAGAAAAACAAATGACATATGTTGTCCCTCATTTGTGGATCCTTTGATAGCACCAAATCCTTATATATAAGTATATACCCTGATGTAACTGCAGAAACCAGGTATATGAAAAGGAACCAGGAAGGGAAAAGGAAAGAGGGAATCTGAGACAGAAGGCTAGTAGGTGACAGGTATTACTAAGGGAGGAATGGATAAAATCAGGTTATCTAGGTGGGAGGGGAATGGAAGAGTTTTATAAGAAAATGGGAGATAAAAGGGGGGAGGAGCCCAAGAGAAGTTGAACCATAGGAGACTGGCAGTATCAGGGAAGAAATGGGAAGACATAAATGGAGAAGGCATGGAGAAGACATGGAAGGAGGTCTAGACAGGTAAAAGAAGAGGGGAGATAGGTAATGCCTTGCTAGAGTAAAAAAGAACCTGAGGGAATCATATTAGTCTAACAATCTATTGATGAAATACATACACGATACCTCTACATGAGTCCATATGCAAAGATGAAGGCTGGATATCAAGAAACAGTGTCAGACAGGAGAAACCTTCTTTTGAGTCATTGGCCAGGGTAGTCCAAGAGACTCCCAAAATCACATAGATTATTGCCACATCCCTTTCTTGCCTCCCAGAGCCTGAAGGTAAGACCCTACTACTGAAGACAGGACATAATTCAAAGACTGGATCTTGAGCAATAGAGCTGGATCTTCCCTAGAAGCCACCACTCCTGAAGGCTAGATCTCATAGGTCTGGAGAGCATTGTGCAAGCCACTAATGTAGATCATCAATAGATGTTCCAACATCAGCCTCAAGGTCAAATGTCCCCATCAATGACAAGCAAAGCACAGCATATGACATCGGTCCAATAGTGGGACTTCTATCTTGGGGAAAATTGATGGCCAACCAGTTGGACCTAAAGCCCACTTGGTGGAAGGAAATTCATATGTGGTATTGTTAACATAGCCAGATGTACACATCTGGATAAGTCATAGATCTTGGACAATGCCACAAGGTAGACACATTCCTAGCCTAAGGTAACATTTTACTAACTACAAAAGAAGTTTCCTTATATTTGCAGACAAATATCGCAGACACTACTCAGAAAAGAAGCTTCTTTTGCTCCAGTTGAGAATAGTATAGGGTCTCACAACTGGAAACACACAAGAATGGTCTGTGAATGGCTCATGCCTAGGTGACACATATACAATGCACTCTCTACAAACAAGATCCAAGCATCATAGAACAAGGACCCAAGAAGGCATTATCTACCTTTTAACTCTCATTAAGGAAGCTCCTCCATGCAACAGGAGACCAGGAACCCAAAAGGGCCTGAATGGCCAAACAGTGAAGATTAGGCATCTACAGGGTGTGGTTCCATGGACAGGCTGCCCTCAACCCTTGCAGGGTGTGACTCTCTGGGCCGGTCGCCCTTCCCCCTTGCAGCCGGAAGTGGCTCTGGCTCTGGGTCTAGCTCTGGCGCCATAGTGAGTTTGTGTATGGGGTGCTCAGGTTCAGGCCTTGCTTGCTAGACAGGTACCGCAGGCATCCCACCCCCACCCCCCACCCCCGCCAACTGGAATTGAGGAGAGAGTATCCAAGTGGATTTTTTTTTTGGAGAGCCCTCAGAACAGGAAGGGAAGAGTGACTTAG
>VZQC01005718.1:560916-622648 GCA_009823505.1 Rhizomys pruinosus
AGTTTTTTTTTTTTTTTTTTAAAAACTCAAATAAATATAAAGAGACAAAGATGGTTATCTATGCTCAAGAGAAGGACTAACCTCAAAAAAAAGAAAGAAAAGAACATGAGAAATCCTTATATTTACACTTTGGGCAGATCCCCAGGAAAGTAGTGAAAAGTGAAACCAAAAAATAAGCATGCTAAGGAAATAAAACACAGGAAAGGGACAGAGTCGTATCTCCAGGATTTCATCATTATTAAATTAAGAGTTGCTGCACAATCCCAATCCAAAATCCCCAAGATTTTCTTCTTCACAGGCTTGGAAAAAAAAAAAGTCCTTAAATTCATTTGGAAAACAAAGACCCCGAATAGCAAAACAACCCTGAGCAAAAAGCAATACACAGGGGGGAATCTCTCTTATACCAGACTTCAAACAGTACTACAGGGCTTATAGTCATAAAAACAGCTCGGGTACTGGCACAAAACAGACCTGTGACACAACGGAACAAAACCGAAGATCCAAATCTGAGCAATACAATTTCAGCCACCTCATATTTGACAAGGGGGCCAAGAAGACACAATGGAGAAAAGACAGCATCTTCAGCAAGTGTGTTGGCAAAACTGGATCAACCACTTGTAGAAGAATGAAATTAAACCCCTACATCTCACCCTGTACAAAAGTCAACTCCAGATGGATCAAAGACCTAAACGTGAACCCAAACTCTGAAGGTGATAGAAGAAAAATGCAGCAGACTAAAGACATAGGCGAGGAAAAGACTCCTCTAAATCAAACCAGCAGCTGAGCAAGAATTAAGTCGACTATTGACAAATGGAACCTCATTAAACTCAAAAGCTCCTGTACATCAAAGAAACAATCAGGAAGTGAAGAGAATCCCACAGATGAGAGGAAACCTTCACCGCAGATACATCTGACAAAGCATTGATTTCCAGAATATATAAAACTACCAAAAAAACAAAGAAAAAGAAAACAAATGACCCATTCAATAGGTGAGACAAAGAGCTGAACAGAGACATTACAATGAGGATTTAAGATGGCTGAGAAAAACACCTTAAGAAGTGTTCAACATCACTAATCATTAACGAAATGCAAATCAAAACCACTTTTTAGATATTACTCCAATAAGACTGGCGGATCAAGAAAACAAAAACCAAGTGCTGGAGAGGTGTGGGGAAAGGGGAACAGTCATCCACTGCTGGTGGAATGTAAATCATGCAGGCCACTATGAAAGCAGTGTGGAGAACCTTGGAAGACTTGGAATGAACCGGCCACTGACCCAGCCATACCACTCCTAGGCATGTAACCTCAAGACTCACAGAGAGATACATTACACCCATGTTTATTTCATGCTCTCTTACAATAGCTAGGAGCTGGAATCAACCAACCCCCAATGCCCCTCAACTGATGAGTGGATAGAGTAAAATGTGGGTACATCTACACAAGGGAGTTCTATTTTTTTGGTGTTTTCGAGACAGGGTCTCCCTGTAGCCCCAGCTGTCCTGGAACTTGCTCTGTAGACCAGGCTGGCCTTGAACTCACAAAGATCCGCCTGCCTCTGCCTCCCAAGTGCTAGGATTAAAGGCGTGCGCCACCACGCCTGGCTTACAATGGTAATCAGCTTTTAAAAGGGTAAGAAATCCTAACTTAATTTACAGCATAAACAAATCTGGATAACATGATGTAAGTGAAATAAGTCGATGCAAAATTATAAATACCTTTTTCTCAGGTATTTAGACTAGTAAAATCATAAGAAAATAGTATGATGGGTGCCAAGTTCTGAAACTGCATGGATGGGTGTGGGCATTATTTATTAGTTATAGTTTGAGCCTGATGGGTGGAAACACTATAGAGATGGATGGTGGTGAGAGCAAGCAAGAATATAAGTGCATTTAATAGAACGAAATTCTATCTAAGCATAGTTGAAACACCAAATTTAACATCTGCACATTACCAAGATAAAAGTTGTAATAAAAAAGGAGATAATTTTGAACTGAAGAGATGGCTCAGCAGTTAAGAGCACTGACTGCTCTTGCAGGGGACCCAGGTACAATTCCCCAGCACCCACATGGTGGCTAACAACCATCAGTAACTCCAGTTCCAGGGGATCTGATGCCCTCTTCTGATCTCTGTGGGCACTGCACAACATGAGTACACTTACATGCACGCAGGCAATACACTCATACACATAAATCAAAAATTATAAATAAAATATTTTTAAAGGAGATAATTTCCTAAAATTAACTTTATTTGATGGCCCGTCTCAGTGGAAGAGATTCATAGAACTATGTATCTATGCTACAAGTCTCAGTCTCCAACTTGCCTCTAAGTTCCAGCCTCCCTCACCTACCTGCACTTAAATATTAGGAAGCATTTCCCTTAAATACAATCTGGAAAGAGATATTCCAGAAGAAAGACTGTATGACACTTTCACATGACATGATGGTAGTATGAATGGAGTGGAAAACAAAGAATGCTATAGAACATTATAAGAAGGGTTACTGTGGCAGAGAGCAAATCAGAGAAAAACATTCATATAAACAGATTCTAATTTGAGTTACTGGGTTTCTCATTATGATGAGGGTATTCAGGCACTAACTACTTAAAAGTTAATTGCTGGGTACTATATGGAATCTGAAGAACTACTCAAAATAGTTATGGAGAGTATTTCATCAATACAGTAGTGAGGATGGGATCATGGTCATTGCACAGAAAAGTCTCCTCTTCTAGCGGGGCGTGGTGGAACTCACCTTTAATCCTAGCACTCGGGAGGCAGAGGCAGGAGGATCTTTGTGAGTTCAAGGCCAGCCTGGTCTACAGAGTGAGTTCCAGGCCAACTGGGGCTACAGGGAGACCCTGTCTTGAAAATACCAAAAAAAAAAAAGTCTCCTCTTCAAAACTTGTCTCTTTCCTTCCAGGCACATAGAACACAGAGAGCCATGGAAGGACAAAATGTGAGTTTCCCCAAAACATTTATCTTGGTGGGCTTCTCTGATCATCCATGGCTGGAGATGCCCCTCTTTGGAGTGATCCTGGTCTCCCACATTCTAACCCTGATGGGAAACAGCTCCATCATCCTCCTCTCACTAGTGGATCCCAGACTCCAGACATCCATGTACTTCTTCCTAGACAATCTCTCCATGCTGGACCTCTGTGTTACCTGTGCCATTGTCCCACAACTGCTGTCAAACCTCTGGGGACCAGAGAAGACAATTACTGCCTGGGGCTGCATCGTCCAGGTCTATATTTTTAGCTGTACAGGCTGCACAGAATGTGCTCTGTTGGCAGTGATGGCCTTCGATCGCTATGTGGCCATCTGCCGACCCCTCAGGTATGCTCTTATCATGCATCCCTGGGCATGTTTGTGGCTGGCAACTGCATGCTGGGCCAGTGGCCTGGCTAATTCTCTGCTCCAAGCTACACTCACCCTCCAGCTTCCCTTCTGTGGTCAACATACCCTGGACCACCTCTTCTGTGAGGTACCAGCTCTTCTAAAGCTGGCCTGTGGTGACACCACTGCTAATGACCTGGCTCTGAAATTGGTAGCTATCCCTTTTGGAATGGTGGCTCCCCTGATTGTGGTTATATCCTATTCCTTCGTTGCTAGGGCTGTTCTCAAGTTGCCTCCAGCTGAAAGACACAAGGCATTCACCACCTGCAGCTCCCACTTGCTAGTTGTCACCATGTTCTTTGGACCAGGCACCTACATGTACCTCCAGCCTCCAGCCAACAGCACTCAGGCCAAGTTCATGTCCTTCTTTTACTGTGTCATCACCCCACTGCTCAATCCACTCATCTACACTCTCAGAAACAAGGATGTGAAAGCAGCATGGAGGAAGATCTTATCAGCCCTGCATGGAGGGAAGGCTTTTAAAGTCAGATGGTCTCTGCTTGTCTACTAGAACATGCCCAAATCAATTAGCTGTCAAGTCTGCTTTCTCAAACATACAGGTGTTAGGGACAGAGTTCCTACCTCTCAAAATCGCCCACTCTGATGATTGTACATACTCTGTTAATTAGAAACTTCTACCTTCTGAAGTCTCAAATAGGGTACTTATACTTTTTTCTGGCACTTTCTCACACATCTCACTCTCCACTAACAGAACAGGCACTTATACTTGACTTGTACTTGTGATTGTTCCTTTAATAACACTTTTGGCTCTTGTATCCATAAGTAGGCCTCTCTTTAATCTGCAGGCTGACCCAGTTCATCCAGAATACTTTCCAGCACCCTAGTTGAACTCAATAACATCCTTCTGATGTGCAAACATACCAGCCTCTGCCTCAGAAACCAACACCTTCATCCTACAAACATCCAGTTTCAACTCATAAGAAGCTAGACTCTTGTTGACATCCATTATCCCTTGGGTCTCCTCCTCTACTTCACCTTACTATAAAATCATTTCTCTGTTTCTTTTTTATATGAACAAAAAGGATAGGGATGTAAGTATGTAATGCTAGATTCCAGCTGTTGCTCAAGTCACATACCTACAGCATCCTCTTCCCCCTCACAGATACTGATGGCAACCAACTGACATCACTGCCTGTGAATCTCTAGCTAAAAGACTTCCAGGCATCAAGATTTCTAACCTGGGGAAGTGAGTTTATATGTTCAGAGACATCAAAGGGCTATTGATGTACACACTTCTTAGTCTCCACCCCATTGTTTATCTCCTACTGGGAAATCAGAGTCTGACTATCTCTTGCTGAAACCACCTTCTTCCTCAGAAAGCTATAAGAGGAGAATTCAACTCTGCCTTTTTGCCATGTGGGCTCTGAGTCTTCAGAGATCCTGCCTTGCTCTTGTAATGGGACTTGTAATGGGACTGAACTCTCCTGAGGGCCCTGATCTTGCTGATGTCTATCTATCTCTCTATCTATGGTGTTGATAACTCTTTTGATAAACTTCTTACCCCAACAATCTGTCTCAGTGTCCCTCTTGAACCTGTATCTGAGACCTTTCAGTAAGAAGTTGAAGGATGGACTGTGACTTTGCTTACAGATGGATAAGTCCTCAGTAGGAGGAGAAAGATGCCAGTGTTGATACTCCTGGAACAATACCATCTGTAGTCTAATGACCTATAATCTGGAAGACCCAATATAATGGATTGTATGGAAACTTAAGCAAGGACTAAAAAGTTGGGAAGCTGATCCAGGAGCTCTACTAACCAGGAAAATATGAGTTAGCCTTTAGGCCTCTATCTCTTAAAATCAAAGGTGTATGTTCTTTTAGTCTTTGTGTGTGTGTGTGAGTGTGTGTGTGTGTGTGTGTGTGTGTATTTTTGAGACAGGGTCTCCCTTTTAGTACCAGCTGTCCTGGAGCTCACTCTGTAGACCAGGCTGGCCTTGAACTCACAGAGATCCACCTACCTCTGCCTCCCAAGTGCTGGGATTAAAGGTGTGCACCACCACGCCTGGCTTCTTTTAGTCTTTTAGCTGCATCTCATACTCCCCTGATTGATTGGCACAGGTATAGCATTTCCCTCCCAAGGTGATCAGGCACTCCCTTCAACTGCAATAAGCATATTAAAACCATGGTGACTTGGGAGTAGCACTGAGGCAAGGGAATCAACCTGGCCTGAAGGACCTTGATAGCTGTTGAGAGATTATCTATCCATATTTAAATAAGTTGGACCAAGAAGCAAATTCTATTACACTTATTCTGGTACCTGTTCCTGATGTGATGCAAGCCACATTATTTGGGGTAACAGATGAATGGCTTTCTTAGGTCAAGAGATCAAACATAAGGGATACGTGGAGGCTTGATTGTTAGGGACAATTTGGATATTGGGAGCAATAAAGGCAGTGTTGTAGTTGTCAGTTCAGTTAGCTTGAAGAAAGCAATAGACATCAGCCTATATTGGGAAAAGGCCCTGTTGTGTGACCGTATTCCTGGAGAGACATAAACACACATCTGCTCGCCCTAGATAGGGACCCAATGACAGACCAAAGTAAGAATCCAACTTGGTGAATCAATGAGTTTTATTGGGGTCACTTACAGAAGTGTGGGTGAGGGTTATTTACAGAAGCAGAAATGACTCACAAACAGCAGCATTACCAAAGCCACCCCAGCATGGGTGATAGCTCATGACATCTGGAAACCTGGAGTGCAGGTCACAACCTTCAGACAGCTTAACAGATTACTATTAAGTACCTTTCCAGGTCGCTCAGTTGGTCGGAGCCTCTTTCCAGCAACTCAGCTGGTTTCAGATTCTTTCAACCAGCTCAGCTGGTCTTTGTTTCTTCTAGGTGTCTTCTTGTTCTCAAAGGTCTCTCAGCAGTTCTTGGGCCTTATATGACTTTGGGAAGAAGGGGCCTCCTGAAACTTGTCAATTTCAGGGACTTACTGAAACATGGTTTGTTATAATGATTAATATTTGTTTAGATGTTTGTGCTTCTTTCTATTTGTGTTTTGTCAATAGGGAAAATACCCCTGAAATGAGCCAGCAGTCCATTGAAGACAGAACCTGGACAAACCTGGGAGCCTGATGTCTCATCTCAGAGGAAAAAATTGGATCATCCTAGTTTCTGTCACCCATCCCCCAAGGCCCAGGGAGTCTTGCAAAAGAGGCTGGCATGTAGAGATTTTAAGGGCCAAAAGAAGGGGGATGAAGTGTAGGATAACTTAAACCTCCTTTTGAATGTACTTATCCTGAGCATCAGACACACCACCAGCAGACATGCAGCAACAGGATGGACTAAGGACTTGAAAAGCCAGGAACACACATGCACACGGTGCTCTCTGGGACCCCACCAGGCACCATGTTGTGCAGAGAGTCCCAAGATAGACATAACAGGAGTATCCATGGGACCCGTAAGTGGAAGACTTTCCCCATTTACTCTGTAGGAACAGCCCATTAAATTCACTAACAGTCTCTTAATTAGATCCTGTTCTCTGTCCATCTCTCTGAATCTGAAGCAGAGAGGGAGAGGAGGCAAAGCTAAAAAATGGCCAGAGTGTCCATCTGAGCAGAGCGCACACTGCTCTCCCAAGAAGGGAATACTTACTAAGACAGATGGTATCATTTTTCAGGCCTAGGGAATATAATGACCATTTTTGTTAATATAATATCTATTATGTTTTAAAGAAATAAAATGCATAGAAGGAGGTGGTAGATGTATTTTAGATGTGAGATAAGTTTCAACTGGTAAAGTTGGTGATTATTCTTACTGCAAATGGAACTTACATCAGCTCACCACAAAGCCCTTAGGTACAATAATCATGATAGTCAATAAGATGCTCAAAATCAAAGCCTGGAGGCTTTGTCTTCTCTGAACAGTTCCTAGTGATAAAAGCAATATTAGAAGACTGGACCAGGCTGGAGAAATGGCTCAGTGTTTAAAAGCACTGGCTGCTCATGCAGAAGACATAGTTCAGTTCCCAGGACCTATATGATGACTAACAACCATATATGGCTCCAGTTCCAGAGGCTCTAACCCTCTTCTGGCCTCTGTGAGTGCTGTGCATATGTAATGCACTTACATACCTGCAGGCAAAACACTCATACACATAAAAATATTTTAATTTTAAAAAATGAGAACATTTAAAATTTAAGGCATGATTCGTTAAAAAAAGACTGGATTAAACATGAGTTTTACAATGGAAGAAAGTACATTTCATGGTATCGTGAAATGCAGTATTTCTTTTTTTTTCTTTTTTTTTTTTTTTTTTNAGGTTTTTCTTTTTTGTCTTTTCAAGATAGGGTCTCCCTGTAGCCCCAGTTGTCCTGGAACTCACTCTGTAGACCAGGCTGGCCTTGAACTCACAAAGATCCTTGAACTCACAAAGATCCTCTGGCCTCTGCCTCCGAAGTGCTAGGATTAAAGGTGTGCACCACCATACCCAGCAAAATGCAATATTTCATCAAAATACCAAAAAGTTGCCCCTGTGGCAATAAAATAAAAATCCACTCAGCAAAGAAATTCTCGGTGTAGTATTTAACTGATGTGTTTGTTTAAATTACAGTGGCTCACATGTGATTTGCCAATTTCCAAATGAAGCTCCACTACAGTGGACATGAGACTGCCCATGTCATATTCTTTGGCAGGAAGCCATGAATATGATGAGGCCACAGAGTATTTCAATTCCTTTGCATAAAAGCAGTTTGTTCAATAGCTTGCCTGCAATTCACTCAGGCATATTCCCTGGAGCAATGATTCTAAGTACAATAAATATTAAAAAGCATAAGTCCCTCTAGAATACTCCTGTCTACAAACCCAGTCCCTACATTAATTATCTACATGAGATAGGTCAGGTCTTAGAGGATCCAAGGATAAATTTCAGTAGACACCCAGTGTCAACAAGTTCTCTCTTCTTGATGTAACTGCATAGTCCATCTTCTGTCCATTAAACCCCAGACTGCATAAAGTGCAGGGTGTTTGACCCACGTCTCAACTTTGCCATTACCAATTCCCACATTACATCTTTTATTTCTTCAGCATCAAGGTAAGTGAGTGGGTGGCCAACTGAGCCCTCCCCACTATAGTAAGCCTACTTTTAGCTTAGTGAATTGGATAAAAGATTGAAAAGTACATTCTCTTATCCATCAAGAATGGCTATTCTGTCAAATGGGATAAAAAAAAAATAGCAAAGAATCCAAAAGAGGAGACCGTGCTTTCTCAACATTACTATAACCTCCTTTCTTCCATGTCAGTGGATTTCATATCCAAAAATAACTTGGGACAAAAAATTTTGTATGTTTTTGATTTGCTGATGAGAAATAAAATGTCAATTTTAAAAAGATAACAAAAACAGCATAATAACCATTCCAATACACATTAAATCTCCCTGTCATTAAATATTGGCCTATGTATTATACAAAATCTTGTAGCCAACAAACTAAAATTTCTTTCATCTCACATTTCATGATACAAGTAAGTAGCTTCAAAAAAACAAAATCTGAAATAAATCTACAAGGCTAGGTAGCTTTTATGAAAAGAAATAGAAGTTCGGATTATAGGTTAAAAAATAACATTTCCAGATCAAAGTATCAATGACTGCATGTACTATAGAGAGATGTATGAAATAATACTAACATGAACATTCTTGCTAGACAATGTTAAAGGAGGAGCTGGATTAACACTGGAACCTGTGGAGTTATGAATTCTCTGGCTGGATGAATGTCAAAGGCTTGAAAGAAGCCTCTCAAAAAGTTGGCAGAGGGCCGACTTGGTATGATTGTGTTTGAATGATTGGGCTTGGTAGAAGCTTGCAGAGTTTAGCTAAGACTCTGCCCTTGATTGTTTATACTTAGAATGTAAACAGAGAAATTGTTAGACATATTATTGCTGAAACCCAATGTCACTATGTTCCCTGTTTACTTTTACAGCTAGGCCTTCTGAACCTTGAATTCTGTTCCTCTCCTGAAGCCTTCCTTGTATCTAGCACATATACACTGTGTAGCTTTCTGTAATTGTCCTTGGAAAACCTCTGCAACCTGTGAGAGATATAAAAGCTTAAGATTCAGAAATAAAACTTTGTCAGCCTTCCTTCAAGTTGGTTGTCCATGTCCTACATCAGAGTGGTGGTCCAGGTCTCGGAACCTAGAGTTCCACACAGAACCTAATTAGATATTCCAATCTGAGTAAGCCCAGCATCAACCTATTCATTCATGCTTTATCAAATAGTTGCCTCAGACTAAAGGTAGGTGTTGGGGAGGCAAGGGAAATTTAATCACAGATCAAATGCCAAAGTTCTCAGAAAGTAGAGGATAGGATGGAAAAATACGAACATACTGTGGAAACAAAATGGAGACATGACCCTTGCAGAGAAAATGCTGCTTGATCCAGGAATCACAAAGAACAGGAGTCCATACTCAGATAATTCAAGAGGAAGAGACTAAAACTAGAATATGCAAAGGAGCCAGTGAAAAGTCTGTAACTTTGACAGTGTTTTACTCTGTATACACTATAGCCTGCGTTAGCCAGAAACTCTCTTACTGTTGCCCGTGCTGCTCCTAAACTTGCGATCCTCTTGCCACAGCCTCCTAAGAGCCAGAATTGTAAGCATATACCACCAGAAGTCTATGCTTTTATGGGAGGCTTGAACTAGTGGTGAAAAAGATGGGTTTTATGGTAGAGAAACTGAGTATTAACATAGAAACAAGATCAGAGATGCCTGGGTGCCACATGTTGTTTTGGGGAAAATCCTATGAGCCTTCAAATAAAAAAGATAAAATGAAGATTGTAATTTCTGGATATTATTCAAGCAGTTTAGCAAGAAGAATGGATTGGTTTGGTTATCTATGAAAGCATAATCATCCAGGTAATAGGTAACAAACCATACATTATGTATTAGTCACTTTTCTGTTGCTGTGATAGAACCACCATGACCAAGGGAACTTTTAAAAGGAAAAGTTTATTTGAGCTTATGGTTCCAAGGAAATTAGAGTCTATAATGGCTGGGAGGTGTGGTGGCAGGAGGCACTGGAACAGGAGCAGAAAGCAGATTTTCACAACTTCCAGCAGGCACCAGAAGCAGAGAGCGAATGGAGATCTGGCAATGCTTAAGAACTCTCTAAGCCCACATTCAGTAACGTGTTTCCTCCAGCATGACCACATCTTCTATGACCTCCCAACACAGTGCCACCCACTACTTGGAGCCTATGGGAGACATTTTCTTTCTTTCTTTCTTTCTTTCTTTCTTTCTTTTTTGTATGTATGAGTGTACTGTCTGCACGTAGGTTTGTGCACCCATGTCATGCAATGCCACGGAGGTCAGAAGAGGGTCTTGGATTCCCCTGGAACTGGAGTTCTTCTGGAATTGGAGTTACAGATGGTTCTTAGCTGCCATGTGGGTGCTGGGGATCGAACCTGGGTCCTCTGCAAGAGCAGTCTGTGCTCTTAACCGCTAGGCCATCTCTCCAGCCCCGGGAGACATTTTCATTCAAAACACCATGCATTATATTAACAAGGGGCTTCATAGTTGAGAATTTAACACATTCCTTAATTCATTCATGAAGAATTCTAAGTGTGCTATCCCCAAAATTTGGTGACTCAACTAAACCAAAATCATTTTCAGTGATGCTATCACACAAAGGAAATTCTTTACACAAAATTACAAAAGCAAAGAAAAAAATTTAAGTGTGATTTTCTGTGTTGTACAATAAAGCACAGAAGCTCATTGCAAAGAAGATTGGCATTCTGTGTTAAGCTTATTTTGCTCAACATAATGTAACCCAGACCCATCATTTTTCTACAAATTACATAATTTCCTTTGTTATCATATAATAGTATTCTATTGTGTGTATCCATCTCATTTTCTTAATCTATTCATCCTTGGATGCACACTTGGGTTTTTATATTTCTTGGCTACTTTGAATGGTTCTGCAGTAAACAATAAACACAGGAGTGAAGGTGCCCCCCCCATTTACTTATTTAATGTCCTTTGTATATAAAATGACACATAGTGGGGCTACTAGATCATATTATATTTCTATCTCCTTCATGAACCCTCATACAGTTTTCCATAGTCCCTGTATGAACTCATATTCCCACAGTGTTATTCATGAGTTCTCTTTCCTCCACAGCCTCACAGCATCTGTTATTTCTACCTTTAATATTAGCTATTCTAACAGAATGGGGTGTGAACAGGAAAAGTCTCCATAATCTCCTTCATATCTAGACTCTAAAATAGTTAATTTCACAAAATAGAGAAGAATGAGAGTCACCATTGGCTGGAGCAGTTTGTGCTGGATAGCTTTAGTGTCAACTTGACACACAAAACACATCACTATTAAACCACCACCTTTCTAGTTCTTATTCCCAAAGTATGATGTTAACATTAATCACAACCTAAGATAGTACAACCTTAAATGCCCCACAGTCCTTAAAACATCCAAACACTTAAAAGTTCAGTCTGTTAAAAGTCTCTAAATTGTGGGCTGCTGTAAAAATCCAAAACAAGGGGCTGGAGAGATGGCCTAGCGGTTAAGAGCACCGACGCTCTTGCAGAGGACCCGGGTTCGATCCCTAGCACCCACATGGCGGCTGAGAACCGTCTGTAACTCCAATTCCAGGAGAACTCCAGTTCCAGGGGAATCTGAGACCCTCTTCTGACCTCCGCGGCATTGCACGACACGGGTGCACAGACCTGCATGCAGACAA
The DNA here is from genome assembly GCA_009823505.1 of Rhizomys pruinosus. NCBI lineage: Eukaryota > Metazoa > Chordata > Mammalia > Rodentia > Spalacidae > Rhizomys > Rhizomys pruinosus. The sequence continues at coordinate 573,019 of VZQC01005718.1, forward strand.
TACATTCATACACATACAAAAATAAATAATAATAAAAAAAAATTTTTTTTAAATCCAAAACAAGTACTGTCTTATTTCAAAGGGAAGAATCAGGCACACTCAAACAAAACCTAAGTCCAGCAAAGTAGCTCAAGGCTGGACACCTGGGATTCACTCACGATCTTCTGGGCTCCAAACGGTTTCCGCAGCTCCCCTTCTCTGACTCTGCCATCCGTGGCACACACAGCTCATCTTGCAGGCCCAGGCCAGCTCCATTTCACACCTGCTGCTGCTCTTGGTGGTCATCCCATGGTCCTGGCATCTCCAAAAAGCTGGGGTCGCCACTGAAACTGAGGCAGCACCTTCACCAATGGTCTCTTCTGACCTCTCCTGGTGCAAAGCCTCAGCTTCTCTCCATGACCCCTGCAATCCTGGGGTCTTCAATGCAACTGAGGTATACTTCCACCAATGGTCTTTCCTGACCTCTCACAGTGCCAAGCCTCGGCTGCTCTCTGTGACCCCCTCAAATTTCAACACCAGATCCATATAGGAGACTCTAACACACTACCAAGTCCTGCTTCTGGCTTGACATGGAGGCTCAGGCCCCTTCTGGAACATAGCTTCTGTGTGCTGACCCTGAAGAAATTCTTCCCAGAAGATTTCACCACAGTGATGCTGGTCTCTTGTTACTTACAGCTTATTTTTCAGCCACAGCTAACCAGCATCAATTGTCCCAGTAAAGCAAAGATTTCACTTCAAGTTCTGGTCTCTTGTTACTTACAGCTAATTCTTCAGCCCCAGCTGACCAGAACCCACAGGTTAAACAGTCCTGATGATCCCTGCTTCCCTTCGAAACTAGAAACTTCACAAGCCAGGCCTCCATCATCTACAACTCTTTCAGCAAAACTGTTTCAAGTTTCACAGCCACGATCTTTAGGCATTCAATGATTTTTCTAGCCCAAAGTTCCAAACGCTTCCACAAACCTTCCCCCAAAACACCAAGGTCAGGTCTGTCACAGCAATAGTCCACTCTCTGGTTCCAATTTTTGTATTAGGGTTCTCTGAAGAAACAGAATCAACAGGATGAATATATAACTATATACAATTTATTGATTCGCTCACATGACAGAGCTCAAGGAGCTCTGCACTGGAGAGGCTGAGAATCCAGGGAACTGCTCAGTCCGCAAGGCTGGATGTCTCAGTAGTCCCAATCTGGTGCTGAAGGCCCAATAGATTCCAGGAGATCTGCCGGTCTCAGTACACGCTGGTATCCGAAGGGTTGATCACAGCAGCAAGATGAACTCACCAGTGAGAGAGAGGCAAGTAGCAGGGAAAAAAAGGGGTCAATTGTGCTGGATAGCTTTAGTGTCAACTTAACACACCTGGATTGAGGGATCCTCAGTTGGGGAACTGGCTCCATTGGACTGGCCTGTGGAGTATTGTCTTGATTGTCGAGCGATGTGGGAGGGCCCAGCCCACTATGGGTGGCACCACCCTGGGCAGGTTGGTGTGTACTGTACAGTATTAGAGGGCAGGCCGGGCATGGGCCAGGGGAGCAAGCCAGTAAGCAGCACTCCTCCATGGTCTGTGCTTCAGCTCCTGCCTCCAGGTTCCTGCCCTGAGTTCCTGCCTTGGGCTCCCTGAGTGATGAACTGTGACCCAGGAGATGTGAGCTGAATAAACCCTTTCCTCCCCAAGTTGGTGTCGGTCAGAGTGTTTTGTCATAGCAATGGAAGACAAACTTGAACACAGTTAGAGTCACAAAGCTTGGAAGACCACTATCAAAGAACATAAAATTCTAACTCTACTTGAAATTAACTACAGGGCATGATATGGAATTAGCCAGACATCAGAGAATTAAATGGTTGTGGAGAACATCTCACCAATGCAGTGGGTGTTTTGAGGATGACATCATGGAGCGATGAAATTGAAGAGTTTTGTTAAACCTCAAAATCTGGCTCTTTTCTTCCAGGTACATAGAATGCAGAAAGCCATGGAAGAGGGAAATATGAGTTTCCCCAACACGTTTGTCTTGGTGGGCTTCTCAGATCATCTATGGATGGAGATGCCCCTCTTTGGAGTCATTCTAGTCTCCTACATCTTCACTCTGATAGGAAATAACTCCATTATCCTTCTTTCACTGGTGGACTCCAGGCTTCAGACACCCATGTACTTCTTCCTGGATAACCTCTCTGTGCTAGACCTCTGTCTCACCTGTACCATTGTTCCACAGCTGCTGGCCAACCTCTGGGGCCCAGAGAAGACAATTCCCTCCTGGGGCTGCATCACACAGGCCTACCTCTTCCACTGGACCAGCTGCACAGAATGTGGCCTGCTGGCAGTGATGGCCTTTGATCGATATGTGGCCATCTGCCGGCCACTCAGGTATGCTCTCATTATGCATCCTTGGGCATGTGTGTGGCTGGCAACTATATGCTGGGCCAGTGGCCTGGCCAATTCTCTGCTCCAAGTCACACTCACACTCCAGCTGTCCCTCTGTGGCCAGTATACCCTAGACCACTTTTTCTGTGAGGTGCCTGCTCTGCTTAAGCTGGCATGTGGTGACACCACAACCAATGACCTGTCCCTGACCTCAGTAGTTATCCCTTTTGGAATGGTAGCTCCCTTGATTGTACTCATCTCCTACATCTTCATTGTGAGGACTGTGCTGAAGTTGCCTTCAGCTGAGGGAAGGCGCAAGGCCCTAAGTACCTGCAGCTCCCACTTACTAGTTGTCACCATGTATTTTGGACCAGGCATCTACATGTACCTCCAATCTCCATCCAAGATCACTCAGACCAAGTTCATGTCCTTCTTCTACTGTGTCATCACCCCACTGCTTAACCCACTCATCTACACACTGAGAAATAAAGATGTGAAGGCAGCATGGAGAAAGATCCTAGCCCCCCATGCTGTAAGAAAATCTTTCAAAACCAGATGATTTCTGCATGTCTCCTGGAACAGCCTTATGCACACAAGTTAGTGCCAAGAGGCCTGCTTTTCTTTCTCTTAAGGTCAACTACCCTGATGACTGAAGAGACTCTATTGACTAGAAACTTCTATCTTCTGGAGGCTCGAAGAGGGCCTTAGTGCTAGACCGTCTCAACGTACTCTGCTCAGAGAGAATGTGCAGGTATTCTATATATCTACAGAATTCCGAAAGTCATTAACTGAAAATCCCATCTCAGAACTGTTCCCTTTACCATCTGCTATGAAACATTTTTGCTAAAGGGGGAGTTGAATATGATCAAAACATATTTTATGACATTCTCAATGAATAAAAACACTACTTTGAATTTTTGCTGAGAATTTTGGAACTCATATCAATAATTCTTTATTCTACTTGCATGTTTTGCCTGCATATATGTAAGTGTATCATATGTCTTCCATAACTGCAGAGGCCACAAGAGGGCATAGGATCCCCTGGAACTGAAGCTATGAACAGTTGTTAGTTAACCACCATGTAGGTGCTGGGAACCTACCCCAGGTCCTCTTCAAGAGCAGCGAGTCCTCTTAACGCCTGAGCCATCTCTCCAACCCCTCAATAAAATTTTCAAACAAGTCTTCATCACATTTATCCAGAAACCATCCTAGTCTCTCCTGTCTCTGGCCATCCCACTTCTCCTTCTTTCTTTTTGATCCTCAATTTTCTTGCCTTTGAATGAAGATAAATTCAATCCACTGATATTCTGTTTCATAAACTTTAGCATTCATTGAAGCCATCCAGAAAATTTGCTAAAACATATATTACAAATCATTTTGTTTGTTCTGGCATTTTATTTTTATCTGATAAATAAAAATTAAGAGCTTAAGGGCTGGAGAGATGGCTCCGCAGTTAAAAGCCATCTTTTGGAAGACCTTGGTTTGGTTTCCAACCCTCAAGTTCAGTGGTTCACAACCACCTGTAACTCCAACTCCAAGGGAATCCCAGACCATTCCATAGGTGCCTGCATTCATACACACACACACACACACACACACACACACACACGTGTGCATGCACACACACGCACAAGTAAAAGTAAAATAAATTGCCAGCCATGATGGCACATGCCTTTAATCCTAGCACCCGGAGTCAGAGGCAGGTGGAGCTCTGTGAGTTCAAGGCCAGCCTGGTCTACACAGTGAGCTCCAAGCCAGCTGGGACTAAAGGGAGACCCTGTCTCAAAAATACCAAAAAAATAAAATAAAATAAATCTTCTAAAATTAAACAAATTAATGTACCATGTAGTGTTTATATGCATTTATACATAGAATAATGTTTAAATCAATTTTAACATACTTATCTCCATGAACATATATCCATTCTCTATGGTGAAAACTTTCAGAATTTATTCATTATTTCTTTTTTTTTTTTTCATCTTTCTAAGACAGGGTCTCCATTTAGTCCCAGCTGAACTCGAGCTCACTATGTAGACTAGGCTGGCCTTGAATGCTCAGACATCCACCTGCCTCCCAAGTGAGTGCTGGTATTAAAGGTGTGTACCACCCATTATTTCTTTTTTAGTATAAACTATGTTACTTTTATCTATGGTCACCCTACCCTGCAAGGGCACCCCATAAATCCTTATGCCTATCTTCTGCAATGTAACATCTATTGATCCACCACTCCCCATCCATCTCTCCTCTCTCCTTGCTTAGGTTTTAGTAATCAGGCATCTACTCTATATAAGATCAGCCTTCTCTGTTCTTACATGAGATCACATGGTACTTGTCTTTCTCTGATGGTTAATTTCACTTAACACAGTAGTCTCTACTTTTATCCACTGATAAAAGCTCTTTTTTCCCCTTTTGTTACTTTCCGTTTTCCTGGCTCCTGTGATTATCATCAGGATGAATACTCACATCTAAGAATCTGTGACCAGGATTGACAAATGAGAGACAACATACATCAATTGTTTCTCAGAATTTAGATTACTTCTGTGTAACAATTTCTAGTTCCGGCCATTTACCTGCAAATTTCATGATTTTATTTTTCTTTAACACTGAGTGGAACGATATAATAAAAATGTGCCACATTTTCATTATCCATTCATCAGTTGAGAGATATTTAGGTTATTTCCATTTTTTTAGCTATTGTGAAAAGAGTAGCAACAAACATGGCACAACAAGTATCTCTGTAGTAAGATATTGTATCCTCTGGGTATATACCAAGGACAGGTAAATGAGATCATAATGTACATTTATTTTCAGTTTGTTAAGATTTCTCCACACTGCTTTCCACAGTAGTTGCACCAGTTTATAATTCCACCAACGGTGAATGAGGGTCCCCCTCACATCACATCCTTGCCAGCATTTGGTGTTATTTGTTCTCTGGATCTTAGTCTTTCTGACCATGTTAAGAAAAAACTCTTAAAGTAGTATTAATTTGCATTTCCCTAATTGCTAAGAATATTGAACACTTTCAAAGATATTTCTCATCATTCTTATTTATTCTTTTGAGACCTCTCTGTTCAGATACATAGCCTTTTGGGTCTTTTTTAAAACATGGTCTTCCTGTAGCCACAGCTGGCCTGGAACTCACTTTATAATCCAGGCTGGCATCAGTCTCATAGGGATCCACCTGCCTCTGCCTCCCGAGTGCTGGAATTAAAGGTGCACTACCACACCCACGTAACCTATTTTTTAACTGGGTCATGTGTTTTCTTGAGTTCTTGTGTTTTTAGTTTTTTTCTTTATTCTGGATATTAATCTTCTACCAGATGTAAATCTGGTAAAGATATTTTTCCACTTTATAGGCTTCCTCTTTTTGTTGTACAGAAACTTTTTAGTTTAACAGTGTTCTAGCTTTTCTTCAATTGCCATGGCAAAACATTCTGACTAATTCCAACTTGGGGAAGAAAGGGTTTATTTGGCTCACATCTCCCATTTGGTTCATCACTTAGGGAGCCCAAGGTGAGAAATCAGGGCAGGAACATGGAGGCAGGAGCTGAAGCACAGGCCTCCATGGAGAAATGCTGATTACTGGCTTGATCCCTGGCCCATGCTCAGCCTGATTTCTTTTTTTTATGTGTATGAATGTACTGTCTGCATGCAGGTTTGTACACCCATGTCATGCAATGCCCCACAGGTCAGAAGAGGGTGTCAGATTCCCCTGGAATTGGAGTTAATGGCACTTCTTAGCCACCAAGTGGGCGCTGGTAATCGAACCCAGGTCCTCTTCAAGAGCAGTTGGCTCTCTTAACCGCTAGGCCATCTCTCCAGCCCCAGCCTGCTTTCTTATATAATATACAACAACCTGCCCAGGGGTGGTAACTCCCACAATGGTCTGGGCCCTCCCACATTGCTCAACAATCAAGACAATACTCCACAGACATGGCCACAGGCCAGTCCAATGGAGGAAATTCCCCAATTGAGGCTTCCTCAACCCAGGTGTGTCAAGATGACACCAAAGCTATCCAGCCCAAACAGGATTCTATTTGACTGGTGTCCAATTTAGGAAGTCCTTTCCTGCACTTATATCTTGTAGGAGACTGCCAATGTTTTCTTCTAACAGTTTTAGCATTTAAGGTTTCACATTGAGGTCTTTGATCCATTTGGATTTTGTGCAGAGTGAAAAATATGTATCTAAGTTCATTCTACACATAGAGATCCAGTTTTCCCAGCACCACTTGTTGAAGATGCTGTCTTTCTTCCAGTGTGTATTCTTGGCATCTTTGTCAAGTATCAGGGGGATATAATTGCATGGACTCATGTTTGGGTCTCCTATTTTGTTCCATTGATCTACATGTCTGTTTTGTGCCAAAAACCATGCTGCTTTTATTATAATAGTTATGGTATGGTAATCTCTCCAGCATTGCTTTGGCTATCTGAGGTCTTTTGTGATTCCATATAAATTTTAGGACTTTTTTTTCTATTTCTGTAAAGAATGTCATGAGGAATTTGATTGGCATTGTATTGAATCTACAGGTTGCTTTTGGTAGGATGACAATTTTCACAATATTAATTCTACCAATCCATGAGTGCAGGATGTCTTTCCATCTCCTGTGTCTTCTTCAATCTCTTTATCCAAAGACTTCAAGTTTTCATTGTAGAGATCTTTAACATCTCTAATTAGGCTCATTCCTAGATTTTTAGGCAATTGTGAACAGGTATGTTTCCATTATCTCTTTCTCTGGCTGCTTTTGGAATCTAGAAATGCTAGTTATTTTTATAAACTCATATATGTCCTGTCAATTTGCTGAAAGTGTTGATCTAGAAGTTTTCTGGTGAAAGTTTTGGAATTTCTATAGTGGACAGCTTTGTCTGGTTCCTGCTTTATGGAAATGCTTCTAGTTTTTTTCTCTATTTAGAATGATGTTGGCTGTGGGCTTGTCACATATAACCTTAATTGTGTTGAGACATGTTCCCTCTTGTCTAATTCCCTCTTAGACTTTTATCATGAATACATGCTGTATTTTTGTCAAATGCCTTTTTTGTGTCTATTAAAATGATTATGTGATTTTTCTATTACATTTATTGACTTTTGTATATTAAATCATCCCTGCATCTCTGGAATAAAGTCAGCCTAATCATGCTACATGATAGTTTTTTCTCTTTATTTTTTTTCATTTTTTTAACAATAAGTAATAATTTATGAGTACGAGCATCCTTCATGTAAAACCAATTTGCAAGCAGTTATGCCCAAACCCACACAGCCCAAGGGTCCCACCATCCAACCGGGGGGTGGGGGCTTGTATGTACAATCAAGTTGATCAAATAAGTGTCCAGTCTGTATTGCTGTAGTTTCACCATTCACCCCAATCGCAGCCCTTACATTCTACCATGCCCTACATGATATTTTTTATGTGCCTGTATGTGATCTGCAAGTTTGCATCTATGTTCATTAGGGATGTAGGCCTAACATTTGCATTTTCATTGTTTCTTTTCCTTGTTTTGGTATTAGAGTAATCCTGCCTTCATAGAAGTTTGGGGGCTCTCCCTCTGTGTCTACCTTCTTTAATAATTTAAGCAGTACTGCCTGTAGTTCTTTGAAAGTGTCATAAAATTTTGCTGTGAATCCATCTGGACCTAGGCTTTTTTCAGTCATGAGGTTTTGTATTACTTTTTCAATCTTCTTATTTGCCTTGGGTCTATTTAAATTGTTGCTCTCGTATTGGTTCAACTTCTCCCTCCCACCAAATTCCTTCTTCTCAAGTCCACTCTTACTTCCATTAGGGTACTGTCATACCAATATCTCATGTACCCTGATCATGGTCACCATTTCCTCACCTCACAAAGATGTGCCCCTCCTTTTGCTCCCCTTCCTTTTCCAAATTCAATCTATAATTTTATGTAAACATCTTTACCCAGATCAGTATCAGTGTTTCTCCTAAGTTTTCTTCTAGTTTCAGACTTTGTTGTCTCATAGTTAAATGTTTGATCCATTTGAGTTGATGAGTTGATTTTTGGAAACTATACAAGCTATCAGTCTACTTTAACTCTTTTACATATGAGCACAAAGGCTACCCAAGACCATTTATTGCCCAGTATGTCCTTTCCCGTCAATAGGTTTTACTCCATTGTAAGTGTGAATCACATCAGCACATTAAAGACCAAGTATAGAACTTCACAGGTGTTGAGGATTGTAGCTATTCTTTTGGCAGAAGCACTTAAAAGCAGTTCCCTGATAGCCTTGACCCCTGCTGTTTCTCACAGACCTGTGAAAGTCTGGACTGTCCTTTGATCTCTCAGGAAAGAACTTTGATCCAGATTTTAGCCTGAGGTTCCCTTGTTCCATTTACCTGCCCCAGCCCCTAGTTGTGTGTACTGTCTGGGCCCATGCCTGGGTTAGTATAAAAGCCTTGAGTTCCAACATTAAAATTGAGTCTATTCCCTTGGGCCTTCTATGAGTCCATGTCTGTATGTCTATATGTCTGTCTGTATGTCTGTATATCGTTCTACTTTACTTATTTTTTTCCTCGGGTAAAATCCCCTGGTGGTCCCTCTCCTCTCCTTGCAGGAGCTAACCCAGGGAAAGAAGAACAACAAATAGCATATGGATGTCAGCCATGCATGTATAAAGGACTACTCAGATAAGGATAAACTCCAACAGAGGATGACATAGTTGTGTTTCCAGGCTTTGTCAAAAGCCCATAACTCTACTTTTGACTATATTTGACACAGGTCTGATGGGGGAACAATGTATGTACTAGGATCATGGCAAGATGCCTATTATCCACTTTACAGAGGGGAAGAATATTTGCTACTTGAAAGTTGGTATGAGGGAACAGGTAGAGAGAGCACCACAGGTACAAAGGAGGGAGGAGGGGAAAAAAGAGAAGTAATAGAAAAGGAGGAGGGAGGAGAGATGCTCAGCAGAAGACTCTCTGGTTACAGAGAAGCCAAAGATTGAGCAGGGACTATGTGTGAATAAAGAAAGACTCATCAAAGATGTCATCTGAGGCTGAATTTAGAGGAGATAGGCTGGTCCAGGCTTCCCAGAATCGTAAGGGGCACACAGGTGCCCACTTACCTGAGGCCCCACCCCATGGGTATAAAGGGTGGACCCCAGCTGTCATCTCGCTCTCTCTGTCCCCCCCTCTCTCTATGTCCCTCTCTGTCTCTATCTGCCTCTCTCTGTCTCTCTGAACCCTGCCATGCTGTCCGGTTCCACCACGTGTCTGCAGGCAGCTCACACTGGCAGTCCCACATGGAAGTAAAGTATGTTCCTGGAGTGACCTAAGCCTCATGTGCTTTTTATTGGGATTTTCATGCTTTTTTTTTTTATAACCTAACATTATGGTGCCATGGTCAGGGTTCAAGATGCTTGCTTTTGGTCTGTTAGAGCACTCGCCAGCTCTCACCTAGAAAAGGACTTCCTTACAAATTTTTTGCAACCCCTGGACCTGCCAGCTGTGTATTTCTCCAGGCAACTGGCTTCAGGATGAGGTTCTACTCTGCTCTCCCCTACTCTCCCTTCTCTCTCTCTCTCTCTCTCTCTCTCTCTCTCTCTCTCTCTCTCTCTCTCTCTCTTTCCACACTTCTGCCCCTTGTACTTTTTCTATCCTCTCTCCACTCCTCTCACCCACCACTGCCGATTTTAATCCAGTGAGGCTCACAGGCTACCTCATTTGGTTCCAGTTGCCTGCCACTCTGAACCCTGTCTGCAATTCTTGGGGCTCTGAAATTGCAGATTCTAGGGTCCCGTTCCATAAGTGACCTCCCCTGTGGACTTGGGACGCTGAGCCCACAGGCATATAGGTCCACGTTACTTTTCAGGCTGAGTTTTCCTAACCTGTTCTTCCTGCTCAGTGCTGCTTTGCCCCACCCCCACCCCACGTGCTCCACCAGGCTTTTTTCTTTCTTTTACTGTGCCTTCTCTGCTGCCCCACTGCACCCACCACCCCCACCATGCAGTTTTTTCCCCAGTTTTCATGCACCAGGCACATTCAAACAGACATGCTACAGACTGTTTCCATGGCAACTGTGCTAATCCATGCCCACTCCTCAACTGCCATCTTGAGGCTTTGTCTGCGCATGCCCCTGTTTCCATGGCGGTGCTAAACCACACCCTCTACTTATGCCCACATGGCAAAAAGCCTAAATTTACATCAGACCTTGTAATAACTAATGCTATATTTCTATATTCTAATTCTCTTACAATTTATTTAATGGCATATTCTGATCCTTTCACAATTTTGGTTTTTGGGTTTTATGTTGGATTATACAAACTCAATTGGAATTGCATTAATACATTTTGTGTAGAGTAACCAAGTTTTGATTTTATGGGTTTTCATCCATTTCAAAATACAACCAATTTTCATTTTTTACTTTTGTATGGATAGTTAATTTTTACAGGCTTTTGTTTGAGATTTTTACATCATTTGGCTTTTTAATAAACAGTGTCTTGTTTTGGGTTTTTTTATATTTTGTTTATAAGAATTTGCCTAATTTTAAGGGATTATTTCAGATTTTGGCATTTTTTCATTCCATTGTTTTTTCTTTATAAACCTCATTTTTTTTCAGAAATCCATTTTGTGTCTGTTTCTGGATACAAGCCTCTTTCCACTAACTAACTTTATTCTCATTAAATTAGCAGGTAATATGCGCAAGCCACCAGATTTTCCTGCCTGCCCGGTCCACCATCCTTTGCAGGCATACACCTAAGCAGATCTTAAACTCTAAGTGATTCTTTGTAAATGTGATAATTGCAATTAATGGTTCCACAGCCCTGGACAACGAAGGACAACTTTAGATAAAAGGGGATTTTCACACTGTCCAGAGTTAATGGATACAGTTAGGTCATGTGTCTGTCCAACCTGTCTGTGTGTTATAACCATTCTTCAATATGTCTTTTTTAACTGTCATGTGTCCATGTTCTCCTTGTGTGTTTTTTGTCCAAACAAAGTGGCCACTTCAAACTTCTTTTATTCTATGTTGTGCACAAACACTAAAACAAAAATTAATTAAGTTTACTTTTGGCATGCCTCAATTTTTTTTTTCAAAGGCCTGATTTGAACCCGGATTCCTAGGTTTCTACACTGTTTATCTGAAGTTTTTATTTCTTGTCTGTCCAAATTATTTTTTCCACAAGTATTACAACTAAAAATTTTCTAAATCTTTTTTTTTTAATTTATTTATGTGTGTGAATGTACTGTCTGCATGCAGGTTCGTGCACCCGTGTCATGCAATGCCGTGGAGGTCAGAAGAGGGTGTTGGATTCCCCTGGAACTGGAGTTCTCCTGGAATTGGAGTTACAGACATTTCTCAGCCGCCATGTGGGTGCCGGGGACCAAACCCGGGTCTTCTGCAAGAGTAGTCTGCGCTCTTAACCACTAGACCATCTATCCAGCCCCCTACAACTAAAAATTTTCTTTTCCAGTTTTTTTTTTCTTGTTTCCAGATGTCTGAAGACCTGATTTTTGACCCTTATGGGTTCACTAACAGATGTTTTTTCTTTTTCTCCTGGGCTGTGCCACCGTCCTTCTGACCAGAGACCATTTTAAAAATCCCTGGATTCGGGGCTGGAGAGATGACCGCTCTTACAGAGGACCTGGGTTAGATCCCCAGCACCCACATGGCGGCCGAGAGCCGTCTGAAACTCCAATGACAGGAGAACTCCAGTTCCAGGGTAGTCCGACGCCTTCTTCTGACCTCCATGGCGTTGCACGTCACGGGTGCACAGACTTGCATGCAGACAATACATTCATACACATACGGAAATAAATAAAAAATTTTTTAAAATCCCTGGATTCATTCATACTCTGGTACTTGGACAGTGGCACATTGCTTCCCCTGCAATCTCTTCCCTTCAATGAAACAGCCTAAGTACCTTTGATACAGTCAGTTCCTTAATTATATATATAATTCTGTTTTCCATCACTTGTTAAAGTAGTTCAGTAAGTTCAGAGTTTTAAAACCAAAGGTACAAGACGTCATCTCAGCCTTGGCAGTGCAATTCATCAGAGCTGCATGTTTTAAATAATATTTCTAAAGGTGTTCCAGTGCATGTGATGGTTCAGTACAACCGTAGGATAAAAATCTCTTAAAGGAATGTGTGGATATATGTGTGTATGTGTATGACATTGTTAAACAACATACTAAGATCTGTCTGTGTATGATTGCAATGCACGTGACTGCTCAGTACAAACACTAAGATAAAAATCTCTTGAAGGAATATGTGGATACATGTGTGTATGTGTATGACATTGTTAAACAGCATATTAAGATCTGTCTGTGTATGATTACAATGCATGTGCCTCTGCTCAGCACAATCTTTACAAAGTGTCATCGCCAAATTTATTTATTAGAATCTTATTTATGAGTGTATGCATGAAGTACTATTCACTTTTAAGAATTCTATAATGTAATTATGGCATATACAAGAAATCGTATTCCACCTACCAGGTACTATATACCTTGTTACAGCCTCAAGTGAACCAGACATATAAATAGAGTTACCCATACATACTAAAATTGTTTAATATATCTGTTATACTTCACACATGTTACTTTTAATTTTTTTTTAATTTTTATTTATTTCTGTATGTGTATGAATGTACTGTCTGCATGCAACTTTTAATATTTTTAAGAGAAATTGGGTTTTATTTCCGGTGACCACACAGACAGACTGAATGTAACAAATTTGGGTGAGCCCTAAGAATTTCCTGTCTACTGGTGGTATGTGACAATGCCCCCCCCTTCCTTTTCCTTTTCAAAGCTATAATTCAAAATCTGGGGACAAGTGGCATGGCCTTCGTTTGAGAAGGTACTGGTTTTAACCTCTTTATTATCTTGAGTTTGTTTCATGGGCTATGTTAGAACCTTTTGCCTTGCATGGTTTAAATCATTGTACTTTGAGTACCTAAATGACCTTCATAGACCTTAAAGAACAAATTGTAGGACTTAATGCATAGGTTTAATGTCAACTTGGTACACCTGAGCTGAGAAACCTCAATAATTGCCTTCATTGGACTGGCCTGTGCCCATTGTGGGTGATGCCATTCTTGGCCAGATATTTCTATATTGTATACAATAGGCTGAACATGAGCCAACAACACAAACTAGTAAATAACATCCTTTCCTAGCCTGTGCTGCAGCCACTACCAGGCTCCTACCATGAGCTTTTATTATTAGTCAGAATGTTTTTGCCACAGCAATTAAGAATTTATTAACAGTGCTTAAGTCAATGTTCAAGCTTTACTTAGGAGTTATATGGTAATCAAAGTACCAAATTAATTCAAATAATCCTATTGGAGGTTTAGCAACCACACTTAAAGCTCCAATCTGATTTGGCAAGAGGGATTTGAAGGGACAATATTTTGGCCCCTACCCTCTGAGGTCGACTTGGGCCCTAGGGTCCTGCATCCGCAACTTTGTGCATGTCCTGTGGCAGCGAGTCACCAGTCATTCTGCGCCAGGGAAGTCTTGGAGATTCACTTAAAAGGACTTCATCCTGCCAGTGTCAGTCAAGGGAGGAAAGTCCATATAGAGGAGAGATTCCTCATGCTTCAAAGGTAAGCTCTGGTCAAGGAAGGCCTAACTTTGTCCTCACATAGATGGAACTGGTGAAGAGAGCCAGGAGCAAGGCTTGAGTGACCACCTAAGGACCAGAACTTCAACTGACCTTAACACCAAAACAAACTTCATTTATCTAAGCTAACTGTGTGGTTTTAAACACCCCAACAGGAAACAGTAACCTAAAGAAGAGAAAATGAAATAGCTTATTATCAGAGAGATAGGTGAGAGACCTACTGTGCCAAGTTAGGAATCTACTGTGTTATGTTAGAAAATAGAGATAGGCTTGCAAATTGGTTTTACATGAAGCTTGTACTCCTAACTTCCCTTTTACCTGTAGGATAATTTAACTTAAGGAATTAAGTTTGCTTCGCAAATTAACAACATACAGTCATCCAAAACAGCTTGGGTAAATTTAACAAAATTTACACCTTGATTCCTGCCTATAGGTATGTGTACTACAACTGCCTTCTTGTATTTAAGAATTTAAATCTTAAATTCTTAAGATTTAAATCTTAAAACTAACTATGGGAAAAGATTTGTATGTTCCCACAGGTCAAAACGTCACCAACTTAACGGCTGAGAAAGAAAAGATACAGTTTTGCATTGTGTAGGATGTACCAAGAAATACTAACAGAGAAGTTGGCCCATCTAAATATTGAAAGGAAGAAAAGCTTCAGACTGCTACAGGCATCAAACATCTCTGTGGATCCTATTTGTAACAACTGTTTATAATGAGTCCTAATGAACCTTACCTTCTAGGTGCTGCAAAGTTTTAATATGAGAGACTTTCTTACCTCCTTTTCATAGAACAAAGAAAAATATGATGGTAATGAAGTCATTCTCTAACTGTAAATTAGAGCCGACTGTTATAGATATAATCTCATAAAACCCGTGTTATTAAATGTTTTTAATAGGTGGTTTTTGTAACAGCTGCTTTTCTTTATGCTAATAGACATTGGAGCTGTGAAAAGGATTATTCTCTATTCAGAACCAAATATAATACTAAGTCTCTTAAGCTGTGCATTTAAGCAAAATTATTAATACAGGAGAGTCTATATCAGCAATGGATTATTCGCCAAGGAGTGTTGGCCGGGTGGATCCAGCCCCCCCCCCAAAGGTAAAGGCTTCTTGCCTGAAAACTGGGTACCTGCAAGAAGAAAGACCTGGTGTAAGCATGGGAAGATGTATTGAGATTGCACTTGACGTGTACAGTGTCTCTGGATACCAGAGAGTGTTTCCAAAAGCCACTAAAACAATAAAGCAAAATATTGGCAAGCAAGACTCCTCCTCGCATCAGCTACACCTCACCCCGCCTGGAAATACCTAGCAGTGGGCAGCCATATGTCGGCACCCAAACAATTGGCTAAGCTCCGCTGGAGGAAACCAGGCGATGCCACAAGCTTACACCCTCGTAGTGGTTGGAGATGTTATAAGAAGCCCACAGAAGACTGGCATCTTCTGAAGAAAAAAAGGATTAGCTACATGAAGCATACCCCAAATACCGCTATACCAAAGTAACCTACCATAATAATAGTACTGTTTAAACCCCTATATATCTAATTGCTGTGTTCATTAGAGGATTTAAAGGTTTTCCGGACAAACTTTGTCATCCATGAAAAGGAAAACAGCCAGAACTGATCAGATCCAAAACAAAATCCCAGAGAAGTAGGCTGTTTTGCTTCTCGTCCACCTGTGCCCTCTTTCTAAGCCTAGGGAACAATCTGCGGAAGGGGGGCATGGTAGAATGTAAGGGATGCAATTGGGGTGAATGTGTGAAACTACAGCAATATAGACTGGACACTTATTTGATCAACATGATTGTACATACAAACTCCTCCAGCTGGATGGTGGGAGCCTTGGGTTGTGTGGGTTTGGGCACAAGTGCTTGCCAATTGGTTTTACATGAAGGATGCTTGTACTCATAACTTATTACTTATTGTTAAAAATGAAATAAAAGATAAACAATGGAAAAATTGTGATTAAAGAGGGGCCTCAAGATTTACAAGTAAACAGCAGAAACACTACTTTCAGGGCAAGACCACACCCAGTTAATCCTCCAACTTTTGAAAGGAAAATACTGAAAGGGTTTTCTGCTCCAACAAGTCCAGGGCAGAGAAAAGTTGCAAATGTGGTTGAAATAGGCCAAGGTCCATCCCAAACTTGCAGCCAAACTCGACAGTTTCATTCACATGATGCTGGTTTTAGAGGCATGAAGTTTGCAAGAGTGAAGGGGTCATCAGTTCTTCCTCCAAGGTTTCAGAGAGCTGCCAAGGTCAGGCAAAGTGCAGCAGGGGTGTCCCTGCATAAAGAAGGCCCTGATAAGCCATTGCCTGAAGCTGTGAATGTGAAATCTGGTTGGCAGCGGAGATCCCAAGAAGACATTCAAGATGCCAGACCTGTGAGATATTTGCCAAGGAGAGCTGCATACAGGAAGTGGTACCAGCCTAAGGAAGAGATCCATGTTGCATGCAATCCTGGAAGAGCTGAGCCATCTAAGCCCTTTGGAAGTAAAGTCCCAGAAGTCGCACATGGAGCTACTTGACTTGGTATTTGCCCTGCTGGTTTTTGGTCTTGTTTTGGTCCAGTATTTCCTCACTATGCCTCTATTCCTCCCTTTTGGAATGGGAATGTGTGTTCAGTTCCACTGTATGTTGGGAGTATGTAATTTGCCTTTTGATTTTTTTTTAATTTTTATTTATTTCTGTATGTGTATGAATGTACTGTCTGCATGCAAGTCTGTGCACCCATGTCATGCAATGCCGCGGAGGTCAGAAGAGGGTGTCGGATTCCCCTGGAACTGGAGTTCTCCTGGAATTGGAGTTTCAGACAGTTCTCGGCCGCCATGTGGGTGCTGGGGATCAAACCCGGGTCCTCCGCAAGAGCGGTCGGCACTCTTAACCGCTAGGCCATCTCTCCAGCCCTTGCCTTTTGATTTTACAGGAGCTTACAGTTAACAGATTGGCCTGTGTCTCAGAAGAGATTTTGGACTATAGACTTTTGAATAGAATTGAGACTGGTAAAGACTATAGGGACTTTTAAGGTTGGACTAAAATGCATTTTGCATTTTATATGGTCAGGAGCCTATGGGGGCCAAGGAGTGGAATGTGGTGGTTTGAATGACAGTATCCCCCATAGGCTTTAACTATTCAGACATTTTGTCTCTAGTTGGTGGCACTGTTCTTGGAGGTCTTAGAAGGTGTTGCCATGCTGGAGGAAGTACATCTTTGGGGGTGGGCTTAGTGAGTTTAACAAGTCTTGCGATCTCCAGCCTCTCTCTCTCTCTGCTTCGAGTGCTCATTTTGAGATGTAAACCTTGGCTTGCTGCTCCAGCCCCGGCCACCATGCATCCCACCACAATGGACTCTGATTCCCTGGAACTGTCAATCATAAGCTCAAATAAACTTTTTCTTTTATAGGTTCCAAAAAAATGAAATAAAATCATATATATACAAATTTAGACCATTTTTTGAGACTACGTCCCAGGATTGAGTCAGAGAGAACAGAGGACATGTGACACACTATGTGAATCCTAAAGAGAATGTAATATATGCACAAAAAGTACCTACTGTGAGTGGGAAGAGCTGGTCTCACCACACTGACTCCTGCAGTGTGTCTTACCCTGGGCATCCCAGACAGTATTACCCTCCAGGTCCATGGAAGGTGAAACCTAGTTTTACTCTAAAACCAAACCAGATCAGGTGGTCAGGCCAGACTGATCTTGAAGATCAACTTTAGGAACATAAACTGATTAAGTGAGAGGGGGCCTATATCCCTAGAAAGGTAAAAACCTGGTTACAAGTAGGTCTTGGATCAGCAAGTATGGCTGGGAGAGGAAAAGGAAGATGCATCAAACACCATCAGCCAGTGCTCTGCTCCCTCCTGTTCCGAAGATGAGTAATAAATGCCAGAATGGGAAAGAGAGAAAGAGAGAGAGAGAGAGAGAGAGAGAGAGAGAGAGAGAGAGAGCTAATCTTCACAATTTGTGAGAATTTCCCCTGAATAAGCTGCCCCCTGACAACTATACCACACATGAAGAGTGCAGAGTTCCCAGGAGCAAGAAAAGTGGCTCCTTACCCTTGAGGACTGTAGGGGACTGGGACTGTCCTCCTTTTAACATCACTTTGGGTCCCAAAAAGTGTAATTTTGCCCAGGCTCTGTCAGTTGCAAACAGGAATTAAGGCTTCCCACAAGGAGCCAGAGGAACTCCTTGATTCTTACTCAATGAATGAGAGCAATCTGGACACTTCTGTCTCACTGAAGAGCCTCACTAGCCATAGATGCACAGTTGCCCATAGACTCCCACCACCAGTACTAGAGTGAAGAGAGGCCAAGGGTAACAAGAGTATAGTCCCCATCCTGACCAACAAAATGTCATAATAAGAATGATAAGCCTCGAGCTGCCTTTGAGCTGTGCCTCCCCGTGGTGCCGGAGGTTAAGCTACAGCGCTATAGCATGTTGCTCGTGCTTAATTGGGGCTGCCTGCCCATCATGGACAGCCCTTTTAACCACCAGCTACAGGTAAAATACATATATATATATATATATGCCAAAGACGTAGGAGTAAAAGTATTTAAGAAACAAGAATTGATAATTAAAATTTTAATAAAGAATATGTTCTGAAAGACAGAAACACAGAAGTCAGTTTACAGAGAATCAAATGTGAGAGGGAATCAGGAATCTTTTGTAATAGTTACATGGCTTTATCTGATGTGCAATTTGTATGGGATCCATATTTGAACAAATACTGAGCATCTCGCCATCATGTTAAGTAATAAATTTTACTGAACGATTTGTCCTTTCTGAGAGTGGTCATTTAGGAGGGGCATCATAGGTCACTAAGAGTTAGAAGTTTGTCAAGGTCAACCTGGTCTTCATAGTGAATTTCAGGCCAGCCTAGTTTTCATAGTGAGGAATTCCAGGCCAGCTGGACTACATAGCGAGACCCTGTTTCAAAAAGAATCTTTGAAGTTATAAATTCATGGCAGTTTACACCTGCTGAGAAACAATGTGTCATTTTTTTCCTTGAGGGTGTGGCCACTGCTAGGTTGCCCATGCTCCAGTGGATGGTCTCACATCCATACGGATATGGGCAGCACTTATCAGACTCAGTACAATATATTTTTAAAAGGACGTGTAGATAGATGGGAGGGAACTGTGTTTAGGGGATCCCAGGAAAGTTAAAGGGAGGAAAAGGAGGATGAAAATTATTTAAATGCATTGTATATGTGTGTAAAATTCTCAAATGAGTAAAAATATTATAAAACAAAGAGTTATCTCTATACTGTAGTCATGAGCTCACAGAAGTTGCTATACCAGTTAATAAAAGTAATACTGTGGGGCTGGAGAGACAGCTCAGTGGTTAAGAGCACCGACTGCTCTTGCAGATGACCTACTTTTGATTCCCAGCACCACCATAGCAGCTAAGAACTGTCTTTAGTGCCAGGTGCGGTGGCGCATGCCTTTAATCCCAGCACTCAGAAGGCAGAAGCAGGCTGATCTCTGTGAGTTCAAGGCCAGCCTGGTCTACAGAGTGAGTTCCAGGCCAGCTGGGGCTATAGGGAGACCTTGTCTCAAAAAGATAAATAAAATAAAATAAAATAAAATAAAATAAAATAGAAAGTAATACTGTGAAATACAATAGTTCATTAGGATGCCAAAAAGTTGCCTTTATGTGAAAAAAAATCCATCCAGCAAAGAACTTCTCAAGGTGCTACTAAATAGATCTGTGACCTACTAAGAAATTTCTGAACAAAGCTTCACTGCAGTGGATATCAGACTTCCCAAATCACATTCATTGATGGGAAATTCATAAACATAAGGAGGTTATAAACTCTATTTCAAGCCAGTTGTTAGAATTTTTTATGTTCATGCAGCTCACTTAGTCACATTCATCAGGTCAAAGACGATTAAAGCCAATAAAGTAAAACAAGCATAAATCCCTCCAGATTGTTCCTCTCTACAAACACAGCCCCTGGTTAATTACCTACATCAGATAGCTCAGGTCTCAGCAGACTTAAAAAGTAAACCTCAGGAGACCCCCAATTTCATCAAAGTCTCTCTCTTTTCAAGATTCTGCTTATTCTTCTTCCTGTACATGAAAACTTTCACTGTCTAAGGTACAAATTCCTTGGCCCAGTTGTCAGTTTGTCTAAGGTGCAAGTTCTTTGGCCCATCCTCAATGTCCTCATTACTGGTTCCTTATTTTGTACCTCTTCCTTCTTCAACCTCCAGGTATGTTAATGGGTTGCTTGGAACTGCAGTAAGTCTTTTTCTCCTCTGTGATTCCCACAATCACAAAGGGCATTCTCCCTTGCTGAGTGTAGACTAGAAAAGGGATGTAAAAACACAAGGAAGCTGAGCATGGTGGCACATGCCTTTAATCCCAACAATCAGGAGGCAGAAGCAAGGGAATCTTTGTGAGTCCAAGGCTAACCTGGTCTACATAGTGAGTTCTAGGACAGCTGAAGCTACAGGGAGACCCTGCCTCAAAAAGAGAGAAAAAAAAAACACAAGGAACACACAAAAAAAGCATCAAGGGGACTGTGATCTTCAACCTAATTCCTTCACTCATGACCTCAGTGGTTTTCACATCCAAGAAGTGGTTAAGATGAAGGATTTTGTATTACTAGATAACGGTGAGAAATGAAAAGTCAAATAAAAAGCATAATTTATCAAAACAGAACAATAACCATTCTAGGACACATTAAGATCTTGTACAGAAAGTATTGAGCTATATATTAAATAAAAATCTGTTAGTTTACAAAATTAAATTTTTGTCAAAATTATTTCATGATATGTCTCCTAGGAATGGGGATTTTTCCGATGTATATGTTCTGTGTCTGACCACTTGGTCAGATTCTGCAAAGGCCTCCATTTTTTTACAAAGAGTAGCTTTTTTTTTTAAGAAAAAAAAAAAGAGTAGCTTTTTTGATGAGTGACATACAATATACTTGTCTATAAATATAAGATTCCATAGTTAGTGTACGGTAAGGAATTTCATTTGTCTAGAGATATGATCCCAATAGGCTTTTCTCTAGGCTCTGCATCCTCTCCAGCCCTGTGCATTTGCCTGAGTTTATAGTGGCTCTTATGGTTTCACACCCATTGAAAGGGACATTGTAATGCATGAGTTCTGATGGGGAGGTTGGAGCATGGGGGAGGAATGGATTTGACTAGGAACATTGTATGAATTGCACAAATGTTCAATAAAATAAATGTAATTTAATTTAAAAAATTATTTCATGATGATACAGAGAAATGGACTCAAAAAATTAAAATCTGAACCAAGTCTACAATGCTGGTACTTCATTGGAACAGAAATATAAAAAAAAAAAAAAACTTAGACTATAAGAAGCATTTCATGCTTACAGGTGCATCTGGGAAGCAATGACTATACATATTATGAAGAGACAGAAAATTTCTTTTTTTTAATTTTCATTTTTTATTGATGCTTTGTGTATTTCATACAGAGACAGCAAATTTCATCTGAATATGAGCACGTATTTAAGAGCTAAGTTTAGAGAAAGATTCAGGCTGATAGTATGGGTTAATTAAATAATCCAACCTGAGTAATCCCAACTTACCTATTCATTCATGGGAAAGAAAGTGACAGATGATACACAAGCCAGACCAGAGGTCTGCCTCACCTATGCCATACATTGATGTTTTTAAGTTCCTATGTGCTTAAAATTAATGGAATGTTAGAACAAGGACTACAGTTTCTGAAGAGTATTCAATCAGGTTAGCGTCATGTGTGAACACATGATCAAAAGAATTTAAGTTGAATGTGATTCATGGTGCCACCCTATTCAAGGAAGAGCACTAGGTACAACTTCACAACACCTTAAACAGGCCTCTTGATAAAGTTTAACTAGTGCCATTTTCAATCTTTGGATCATCTTTTCAGTACCTCACAATGACTAGGGTACCTACGTTTAAGTCTATAACTTACAGGAAATATTCAGGTAGTCAAGGAAGATAGCTTAATATATACTCATCCGTCAAGCTTTCATCCAGTGCCCTTCCTTTTGCTCTAATAAACTTGGTATGTGATAAGACATATTCACATCAAGAGACTTTTTTGACTCTTGGAATACAACACGAGTAGATCTGACTGCTCAAAAGTAGGCAATCCCATTGCTATCTGTTCCAATTGTTTAGAAAAATAAACTATAACTTGAAGGAATTCTCTAGTCATCTAAATGAGGAAACTTAAACCTAAGCCATGTTTCTTATGTATTCTTTAAGACACCATGAAGGGGTTTTAAGTGTTAGGCTGGTACTGATTTTAATTTTTCCTTAATGAGATTCTGAAGTTCAGTATAAAAGCTTTGCATCTTCCACTTTCTGGGACCCACTAGGGGTTTTACTAAGAGTCCAAGGCTAGGAGGCTAAATTCAGCACAACTATCATGCCTAGGAAGCCTCAGAGCTGCATTCTATTTACAGGAACTTTAATGTTGGCAGTTTTCTGATAGGTCACCCAGCTCTGTTTCTCTTCTTTATTGAAACTATGGAAAATCACCCTTTGTTTGCAATCTGAGCTCTGCAGCCTGTATCCACATTGGACCCTTCACATATTCCCTCTGGTTTCAGGATCAACATCCATGTATTTTTTACTCTTTATAAATTCTAAAAATTTTGAGGAGTATATATTTGGCTTTTCTTGAACTTCTTGTATTTTGTTCACATTCCTCAGCATGAGTACTCCTTTCCTTAGTTCTGCCAGTATGCACTGTCTGTAGTGAACCAATGCAGGCATTATGCTGTTTGGATTCCAGAGTCCTATTGATGGAAAAGCATCTGTAAGCAGGAATTTCCATGCAGGCTCTTTGTGGTAGAGGTGCTGCTTTTCTTTAATACCTCTTCCTATAAGTAATTTCTTATGATGCAGCTAAAAATATTGAAAAGAGGGCTGGAGAGATAGCCTAGTGGTTAAGAGCACCAACTGCTCTTGCAGAGGACCCGGGTTCGATCCCCAGCACCCACATAGCAGCTAAAAACCGTCTGTAACTCCAATTCCAGGAGAACTCCAGTTCCAGAGGAATCCAAGACCCTCTTCTGACCTCCGCAGCATTGCACGACACGGGTGCACAAACCTACAAGCAGACAGTACATTCATACATATACAAAAATAAAAATTAAATTTAAAAAATTAAAAAAATATTGAAAAGAGCTTGAATATTTGAATAAGTAATGTTGATTTGGAAAAATAAGGATAAAAGAAATTCATTTTTCCATAGATAATTTCCATGTCAGAATAGAGCCTGTACAGTTTAACAAATCTGAATTTGGAAACAGACTACAGACCCAGTATTCTAGTTGGCTTTCTATTGCCGTGATGGACAGCATAAGCCAAAGCAACTTGGTGAGAAAAGGGTTTATTTGACTTACAGGCACAGCCCATCATTGAGGGAAGCCAGGACAGGATCTCAGGGTAGAAACCTGGCAGCAGCAACTAAAGCAGAGATCGTAGAGGAACACTGATTACTAGTAGGTTCCAGGCTCAAATCAGCTAACCTTCTTATACACCCCAGACCTAGCTTCCTAGGGATGATACTGCCTGTGGTGGGCTGGGCCCTCTCTTGCCAACTAGCAATCATAGGGAAAATACACCAGATATGCCCACAGGAAAATCTGAATGAGGAAATTCCTCAGTTGAAGAATTTGATATACTTCCCAGGTATGCCAAATTAACAAACTATGACAAACTATGGCAAACTATGATATCCAGTAATATATGGTCAACTGTACTTTCTCATATGCAAAATTCCTGGATACTGTCCTAAGGGGTATTGGCATGCCCCCCAAATAGGATGATACTGTTCCAACTGTAAAATTTTATTATTTTGGTTGTTAGCCTGAGCCTTTAAGGGCCAAGCTATCCCTCCAGCCTCCAACTGTAAAATCCTAAAAGGATCTTAATCCTGGATGCCTTCCACTTGGTGGAGTAGACATAGCCCCAGTGTTACCTTCTTTACCTATGGGAGTTGACGATGCTGTGGTTTCAACACTAATGGCAACATTTTTACAGTAAAACTTAATTTCTTTTCCCTTACCTCCTGGGTTTTGTCATATGGGAAGACAGCTCCCCCTATCTTATATGGACAACTTGTATAGAAAGGTTTTCAACCTATTTACCTTATTTTTGACAAAATAATTCCAATTGTTACATGATAAATGAGAGGCTCATTAGACAGCCATCTTTCATAAGAATCTAACACATATATAGGCCATCCATGTTACAATAGATGTCAACTCTTCATAGGCTTAGAACTAGAGGATTTGGTTAGCTAGAGTGAGACCCAAAAGACTAAACTAATTTTGAGACTAAGCTGTCTATATTGAACATAAAAAACAGTTCTAACCATGTGTGGTGGTCCACGTCCTTAATTCCAGAATTGGGGAGACAGAGACAGGTGGATTTCTGTGAATCCAAGGCCAGCCTGGTCTACATAGAGAGTTCCAGGCCAGCTGGGCTACAGGGAGACCCTGTCTCAAAAAGACCAAAAAAAGAGTTCTAAAAAGAGAGCAAAAGGCTAAGCTGAATAAATGAATATTCTTCAAACCACCAAGTTTCCTAAGAATGTTAACCCACTAAAACTTCTCACCCACTAGTAGGGCATGCCAAAGAAGACTGAAATCACTAGTCAAGCCACAGATGGTGGATTTAACACATTCCATACTACCTAGCATGACAAAGTGATGAAATCAAGGTCCAAAAGACTATTTAGTCCCCAAACATGAAAAAGTAAATATGTACCAGCCTGTAGGAATTCATTGGCTCTCATAGAAAACACAGATATAGAAAAATGTTGGGGTTGCCACTAATGAATGTGCCAGATCTCTGGCACTACTGGTGATGTGGGGAACTGGTCCCTTACCCTGTTGCTGATTAAGACTGCCAAAGAAAGCTGATAGCTATTCTGAAAGGCTGGTGATCTTTCATTACAGCCAATGACTACAAAATTGGTTATTTTATAGCCCACAGGCTGTGAAGTTGCAGACTCCACAGGCCTCTCCCTAGTAGCTGAACCCAGTCTAAGGGTTGGTTACCCCTTGCTGAAGACCCTCGCTACATATCTCTGACCCAACCTAAAGGATTGATTATCCTTAGAGCTTTACCTCTGGCTAAAGGAGTGACACCCCCTTAAGCAATTGAGCTAGCTGAAACCCCAACTGTGGATCTGATTGATCCACAATTAACTGACATCTGAATTGTGTGTCAATTAACAGACCCATAGATCTTGTCAGGTGGAAGATACATTTTATTGAATACAGTACCTCACTCATATAGACAGAATGATGTCATCTCCCACAGCCAATACCAGACCCCCTGCATAACACACTGTAAACATCAAGAGCTCTGTATCACAAGCTTGTCCCACAAGCTGCTCTCACCTAGGGAGCAGGGTCAGGTGCAGATGACCAGGCAGGCAATTTATTTTTTTAATAAAATACTTGTAATGAAAAAAATACTTGTATTGATGTTTTGTGTATTTCATATATCATTTTTCAGTCCAATTTAGATGCATTCCCCTTTCCATACCCTCCCACCCCACCAGAGCTCATGCATTCTGTCATACATATGTTTCATCTTTTCTCAGTCTTTTTAAAGTTTTTCTCTGTAAAGGTTTATTGTTTGGGGCAGAATTTAACTGTTTCAGTCAGTTCTTTAACCCAGTCTTTATGCTGTTGTTGTTTCCTCTCATTTGTATTGCTCTAAAATATGCCTATATAAAGTCACATATATACCAAAATTATGACCTCTGAAAATAAACTGTATGTTAATTCCAAAATATGGTTAGGAATTCACATTATTCCCTTTAGTTTTATATTACTGTAAAATATGAATACATACCTTCCACCCATATACCACAATCACAATGTCTGAAAATAAGTGGTAAGTTGATTCTAGAACACATTAAGGGATTCACATTATAACAGCACAGTTGCTTTCAGATAAAAAGAAATATAACAATAACATTGTTCAGTGTGCCTTTCAACTAGGGATTTGGTACTAGCATCCACAAATGAGGGATACCATTTGTCATTTTTCTGGGACTGTGTTACTTCACTTAGCATAATGGCTTCTAGTTCCATCCATTTACCTGCAAAGTTCATGATGTAATCTTTCTATACTGCTGCATAGAATTCCATTGTGTAAATGTACCACATTTTTGTTATCCACTCCTTAGTTGAGGGGCATTTGGGTTGCTTCTTTGCTATTGTGAAGAGAGCTTCAATAAACTTAGATGTGCATGTATCTTTGAGGTAGGATGAGTCTTGTGGATATATACCCAGGATGGTATGACTGGGTCAGTTGGTAGGCTCATTTTGAGTCTTTTAAGGGTTCTCCATACTGCTTTCCACAGTGGTTGTATGAGTTTACATTCCCACCAGCAGTGGATGGGTGTTTCCCTTTCCCCACAACCTCTCCAGTATTTGGTGTCTTTTGTTTTCTTGATCTTAGCCAGTCTTAACAGAGTGAGGTGATATCTTGGAGTGGTTTTAATTTGCATTTCCTTAATTATTAATGATGTTGAACACTTTTTAAGATGTTTCTCAGCCATCTTTTCTTCCTCACTAGTGAAGTCTCTGTTCAGCTCTTTACTCCATCTTTTGAGTAGGTCATTTGTTTTCTTACATCTTTGTTTTTTGAGTAGTTTATATATTCTGGATATTAATGCTCTGTCAGATGTATCACTGGTGAAGGTTTTCTCTCACTCTGTGGGTTTTCTCTTTACTTCCTTGATTGTTTCTTTTGCTGTACAGGAGCTTTTGAGTTTAATGAGGTCCCACTTGTCAATTGTTTACCTTATTTCCTGTGTGGGTGCTGTTTGATTTAGAAACTCTTTTCCTATGCCTATGTCTTGTAGATTGTTCAGGCAGGCAATTTAAGACAATGCAGCCACAGGTGGCCTGCCTTCACCTACAGACAAATGTTCATTAAACAAATCCCAACAAATAAGCATATGCCACAAAAGCTAAATGAGTACTATTTCAAAAAGATTGAGGCTCCACCCTGCTCCTTCCACCAATAAGGAGCATTTATAGAATTTTTCATTTACTGATTAAAATGTATGTACATTGGGAAAGGGGAACATGTCTTCAGCATGCTGTGGGGGTCAGAAGACAAGTTGGGAGAGTTAGTTCTCTCCTGCCATTATGTGGGTCCCAGTATCAAACTTAGATTTTGCAGTTTGATGGCAAGTGCCTTTGCCCACTGAGCCATGTCACCAATTAATAAGGTGCATTTAATAAGTAGACAACACTTCAAGTAGAAAAATAGGGAGAATTCTTGACTATAAGATAGGAACTGGCATGGCAAACATGTCCTTAATTTCATACTCATGGGGTTGACTTATCAAAAGAAGTTTCTTAAGTTCCTTTCTCTGAAATGATCACTCCAATGGGAATCACCAAAGCCCACAGCATTTGGACCCCAGATCTCTTTTCTAAGCTAATCTTATCAAAACTGTAGCTTGAATTATAGTAAACAGATTCCACTGTTCATTGATTTACTAAAAACATTACATAATTTGGTGGAGACAACAGACTTGTTCATATCCAGGCTTGAAGAACTAAGTGAAGTTTTTCTGTTTCAAGATCACTATTTTCAAGAGATACCAAATTCTCAGAGCTTTATAAAACAGTGAGTATAAACTACCTTCTCTCTAGGTGAGAAGTGTTCTTGTTCTCGGGCCCAATTGTTTCACTTTTTATTTGGAAGCCAGTATGGACACAGCTTCCTGTTGACTTTCCTTTGACACCAGGTTCAAGCTGGACCTTTTATACTGCCTGCTACACTGATTTCGCAAGTCAGTTGATGTTACTTGAAGGGAACAGGGAGTGTAGCAATGCTCTCTTTTCAGAATTCAGAATTCCATTTGAAAATAAAGATGACTTGGAAGAAATTAGGTGAAAAGAGGACATCAGAGCTAACAGGCACTTTTATTTCCTTCATTTTGTTTACCTTTCAAAATAAATTCAAGGGAAAACCAAGCCATTTTTCTTTCTGTCAAAGCACTATTCAAGATATTTTTATTTCTCACATAGTTTGTAAACATTTGGTAAAAATAAACTCATATTTTTGTCTGCTATGTTATAATCCCACTGAGCACACTAAAGGAGGGGAAAAGAACTCATCTCAAAATTAAATAATATAAAGCTGAACATAGAATGAGCTAAATCTGAGATACTGGCAGAGTATTTGGTAAGAAATCTGTAAGAAGAAAGATAAGCTATAATCTCAAAAGTCCACAGTAGACAATAAATATATGATCTATTTTGGGAAAGAATGTAGAATACAAAAGAGGGTAAAAGATAATGGAAAGGGTTGGAGAAAGGATGAGGGTGAAAGAAGTAAATGCATGAGCAGGTTAGAGGAGCTGCAGAAACTGAGAAGGCAGGAGCCCCATGAAACAGAGAGGAAGGTCCTGAGAAGATAGCAGAGTCAGATGCACTAGGACTCTGCCTCTCCATGTGGACCATGGGTACACTGCAGAATCTATGATGCAACTGTTTTGAACCTCAGGAGACTGTTAAAGGCTTCTCATTTCAACAGAAAAGCTAGGTCTGTGAGTTGTGGTGAATTTTGACCACCATATCTTCTGGCATGGTAGGAGCCATTAGTCACCCACCAGCAAGCCCATAGCAGGGAGCTGAGCATGCCATCCTGAGGCAGCTTGTGAACAGCTTTCAGGAGTCATGTGGGACCAGGACCCTATCCCAAATATCATGTATCTCCCCACTGATCACTAAGTCTGAACAGAGGGACACAGACAACAGTCCAGATGTGTTATTCTACCTGCTTTCCTTGCTCTGACCCCTCCCTCTCTGGAGGAAGTGACTATCAATGATTTTATAGAACCAGGTCCAAGCCGGGCATGGTAGCACATGCCTTTAATCCTAGCACTTGGGAGGCAGAAGCAGGCGGATTTTTGTGAGTTCAAGGCCAGCCTGGTCTACAGAGCAAATTCTAGGACAGCTGGGGCTACAGGGAGACCCTGTCTCAAAAAGACCAAATAATAATAATAATAATAATAATAATAATAATAGTAAATAGCTGGGGCTACAGGGAGACCCTGTCTCAAAAAGACCAAATAATAATAATAATAATAATAATAATAATAATAATAGTAAATAAAGGGCCAGGTCCTTCATTAAAGGGATACTAATGCATGAAAAAATGTAAATGTCACTAGAAACAGAATATTTAAAAAGCCAAAAGTAAATGCCAAAAATGAAAAATGTGGTAAATTTAAGCATATAGTAGACAGAATCAGTGAACTGGAAGATACAAAATGGAAATTTTATTTTTTTATTTTTATTTTTTTTCACATTATGAAAGCAATATATTCTAAATTTCAAAGATGTGACAAGTTCTGTAGAGCATTTTTCATCAGAGGATGGAAGCTTTCAAACTGCATGATCTTCTGCCAGGTAGAACGGGAGCATCATTCATTGGTTTGAGGTAGAATCCATTTCAAGGCATGTCTTGGTGGCACAGTAATGGTGGGATGATAAGATGTACAATCTGGTCTTGTACACTGAGTATTAAACCTACAGTGTTTTGGATGATAGAAGGGACATTCCGTTTTCTTACAAGCTGGGAAGTAATGGCACAGCTGGCCACTAGAAGATGGTGCTGGTGATGTAACTGGCTTTGGAGTCATTATTGGAATTCTTCTACTCATGTGAGTGAAGGGACAATCTGGTTTAGTACACTTGGCGTCATATTTACAATTTGGATGCACAAACATTTTTCAGCAAATTTACAATTGGAGAAGGCTTTGCACGGTGAAACGGGATGATGGTACACACACTCATCCCCATTCTTACAAGCAGGCCAATACTTGCAATGCTCCAGAAGCTTCTCTGGCTTCTGCACCACACTCAGGTCATTTATCTCAGCGTTGGAAAAGCTACCGTCTGAGTCCTCAAGCTGCCCGCTCATCAACTGCAACTGTTGTGGGTGGAGCAGACCTCTGAGTCCCTTGTTTGAGGCTGCAGTTTGGTTTACGGGTTTCATTCCTTCAAAGCACATCTCTTCCTCTTGATCTGACATGTACCCTGGGGGGCTGGGGAACCATCTAGCATCACTATAAACTTGGGACTTGCAGGTTTATCTGGTTGTACAAGATCTCATGTCTGCATAAGGTGTCCTTATGTAGTACCCAAAAGGCATCTGCAGTCTTCATCCCCAACTCCTGGTTTGGTCCCACTACTATTTCCTCAGACAGCTTTGGCTTCTTCAGAATAAATGATCTTGTGTCTGCATGGACCATGGATTCCATGTCATAGTAATCTTGACTGATCTCCATTGTTTCTACCATTATGGGCTCAATTTGCAGTTGGGATAATAACTGCCTCTCTTGAGTTCAATTGATGGTTCCAGGGAATCAGAGTCCATTGTGGCAGGAAGCATGGTGGCCAAGGCTGGAGCAGCAAGCCGAGGATCACACCTCACAATGAGCACAAGAAGCAGAGAGAGGGAAATTTTAAATAACAAACTGAAAACTACTACAGAAAAATAATCAGACACAAGGTCTTATGGGACCTTCTACCAGAACAGCATGGCAACAGGGGCTCTTAGAGAGAAGAGGGTAGGTCTGAGGCAACATTGGAAGAAACCATAGCCCAAAACTTGCTAAACCTATGACAGACAAGAGTGCAAAATTCAAAAAAAAAAGTAAACATAACCAAAGAGAATTAGCAGAGCAAAATCCACACCAAGTACATTAAATCTCACTACATATACATAGCTTACCATACTGAGAGAAATTTGAAAACACACAGGTAGTCAAGAATAAGATGTTTGACAGACTTCATATCATAAACTTTGTTATAACGAAACCACAAGAATTTGTAAGCATGTAGTAAAAGTGAATCCTCGGGTTCTAGTGTTAGGAATGTAAGGCTGTACAGAGATTCTGAAGTACAGCAAAAAAGAGAAAAATAGAATTACCATAAGATATAGATGTCTACTTTTGTGTATGCAAAGAATTAAAAACAGTGCCAAAAGACACATTTGTAAAACCACAGAACACTATTCAAAGGGGAACACACTTGAAAATACAAAAGGAATTGTAGTATAAGCACAGACTACAGCATTGTACAGTCTTTAAAAGCTGAGAAATTCTTACTCTGATAGAGTGTGGCTACATCTAGACAATAAGACAAAGGTCAAATAAACCAATGACAACTACAAATATTGTGTGTTGGTATTTCTCTGGAGTATTCAGACTAATCAAGGGTAAGGGAGAGTCGGTCTTCTTTAAGTGGGTGACTCTAGACAGGCTGACTAGACTCCAGTGAATGAACTTGCATTGAGGAACATCTGGATAGAAAAACAGAATCAGCAAACTGGAAGATAAAAAATGGAAATTATCAAGTTAAATAGCAGACTAAAAACTACTACAGAAAAGTAATCAGACACAAGGTCCTATGGGACCTTCTACCAGAACAACATAGCAACAGGGGCTCCTAGAGAGAAAAGGGTAAGCCTTAATATATGTAACAGAATATATGAAATATGTGGAGGAGGCATAAATATGATTAAGATCTATCATATGACATGTACAAAAACTCAATTAAAAAATATATAACCAAGTCATGTGGCTTTGGCAAAAATTCACATTAAATCTGTTTCATTTTTTTCTTTCCATTAAAAATAGTAATACTAACACAAAAAATGGGTAGAATGGTGGATGCCAGGTTCTGGGAATGAGATGGACAAGGAGGTGTCGTTTCTTTCACATATCTAAATCACATATCTAAACATGATTAATTATTGCTTTAATGTCAAATACACATTGCCATAATAAAGCCTGGGGCAAAAAGTAGATAATTTCCTAAAATTAATTCCACTTTATTAATTTGGCTAATAGAAAGGATTCACAGAGCTTTGTATCCACATTATAAATCTCAACCTCTGAACCTCCATGAAAGCTAGTCCCAGCATCCTTTACCTACCTGTGCCTAAAGGAAATACTATGAAATGTTTCCCTTAATTACATTCTAGAAAGGGATGTGTCAGATGAAGTACTGCATGAGCCTTTCACATGACAGGAGAGCAGTATGAATAGAGTGAGGACAGAAGAATGTTGAGGAGAGGTTTTTTTTTTAATTTAATTTTTATTGATGGTTTGTGCATTTCATACATCATTTTCCAATTCAGATCAGGCATATTTCCCTTTCCCTTCCCCCCCACCCCCACCCCATCCCAGATCATGTATTCTGCCATAACTGTCCTGCATCTTTCAGGTTATTTTTTTTCATTTTTTAGCTATAAGTGATAATCCATGAGTATAAGCATCCTTCGTGCAAAACCAATCTACAGACTGTTGTGCCCAAACCCCCACAGTCCCACCATTCAGTGGGGTGTGACAGGTTGTTTGTTCAATCAAGTTGATCAAATGAGTGTCCAGACTACATCGCTGTAGTTTCACCATTCACCCCAATCGCAGCCTTTACATTCTACCACGCCCCCTCTTCCGCAGATTGTTCCCTAGGCTTAGAAAAGGGGCACAGGTGGATGAGAAGTAAAACTGTCCTCTCTCTCTGGAGCTGTTGACTTGGATTCTGGTCAATTCTGGCTGTTTCCTTTGATGGGCTGACAGTTTGTTCAGGAGTAACCTTTCAATCCTACTAATGAAGCACAAGCAATTAGATATATAGGTATTTAAGCAGCACTAATAGTTATGGTAGGTTACTTTGGCATAGACACATATGTTTGGATGATATGTTAATCCATGAATTACATTTTTACACCCTGATAAATATGACAGGGTCTTACTGTGGCTTATAACATCTCCTAACCTGTAGAGGATGTAGGCTTGTGGCATCAGCCATGGGTTATTCCTCCAAGGAGAGAGCCAATAGCCAATTAGATTTGGGATATACAGGCACATGGCTGCCTCTGCTGCACAGTATTTCCAGGCAGGTGAGGTGTAGCTGGTGCTGACTGTGGAGTCTTGCTTGACTCAGGGAGACCCGTATTTGCTTTATTGGTTTAGTGGCCTTTGGTAACACTCTCTGGCATTCCAGAGGCCATCTGTACACTTGCATGTGCAGTCTCAATATATCCCTCCCATGTTAACGTCAGGTCTTTGGCAGCAGGGTCTTATAGCCTCTCCTCCTGCAGGTATCCCAACTTAGGGGCAAGGAGCCCTTACCTTTTGTGGGGCCTTGGATCCCCTGGCCAACATCCCCCTGGTAGAACAATCCATTGCTAATGTCAGAGCTCCTGCATTAATATACTTTGCCTAAGTGCATAGCCCAAGGACTTTAGTATTACATTTGGTTCTGAACAGAGTATAATCCTTTTCACAGTTCTTATGTCTATTAGTCAATTAAAGAAGGCATTTTTACCGGTTTTATAAGAGATTACCTCTATAATAGTTGTCTCCAATTTACAGTTGGAGAACGACGTCATCATCATCATATTTCTCCTTGTTCTATGGGAGGGGGAGGCAAGAAAGTCATATCAAAACCTTTTTTGCACCTAGAAGGTATAAGTTTCATTAGGACTCATTATAAATAGTTGTTACATGTAGGATCCACAGAAGGGTTCGATGTTTATGGCAATCTGAGGCTTTTCTTCCTTTCAATGTTCAGACAGGTCAGCCTTTCAGTTGCCACTTTTTGGTACATCCTACTCAATGCAAACCTGTATCTTTTCTTTCTCAGCCATTAAGTTGGTGACATTTTGTCCTGTTGGAACAAACAAATCTTTTTCCGTAGTTAGTTTTAAGATTTGAATTGCAAGGTTTTTGACTAAAAGGTTTCATGTCTGTCTGTATCCCCCCCCCTTTTTTTTTAACCCATGAGTCTCCAGAAGGCACTTGTATTATACATAACTATAGGGTGGAATCAAGGCACAGATTTCATCAAATTCACCCATGTTGTTTTGGGTGACTATATATGATTAACTTGGGAAGCAAACTTAATTTTTGCATTAAATCATCTTAAAGAGAATGCTACAAGGTGATACTGTACAACAGAGAAATTATAGAGAACATTTGTATGTGCCAATCCCAAAGTTATTGCTCTACAGATTTTGTGTAAAACAAATGTGGACAACAGCGAATTATATCTACATTTAACTCAGATGCATTACCGTTTTTATCAGAGTCTGTAAACCAATGTTGTTTAACATACACATATTTACTTTTACTTTTTTTAAGGGGGAAATAATGGTGGAGAGAGTAAAACAGAGTCATATGACCAGATTCCTGGGTGTTTATGGGCGCTCTGTAGATTTTTAGTAGATTTATGTTATTCCAACTCTGACTCTTTTGAAAGATAACTCCTGGAATCAGCTATTGGACAGTTACTCAAAGAGTTATGGAGAATATTTCACCAATGCAGTGGGGGTTTTGAGAATGTTGTCATGGAGATATTGAAATGGAAAGCCTCATTCATTTTCAAAACCTCTCTTTCCTTCCAGGCATATATAGTGCAGGTGGCCATGGAAGGACAAAATGTGAGCTTCCCCAGTATATTTGTCTTGGTGGGCTTCTCAGATCATCCATGGCTGGAGCTCCCCCTCTTTGGAGTAGTCCTGGTCTCCTACAGCCTCACTCTGATGGGAAACAGTTCCATTATCCTCCTCTCACTGGTGGAGCCCAGACTCCAGACACCTATGTACTTCTTCTTAGGCAACCTCTCTGTGGTGGACCTCTGTGTCACCTGCACCGTTGTTCCACAACTGCTGAACAACCTCTGGGGCCCAGAGAAGACAATTTCTTCCTGGGGTTGCATCACACAGGTCTATATTTTCAGCTGGATGGGCTACAATGAATGTATTCTACTGGCAGTAATGGCTGTTGATCGCTATGTGGCCATCTGCCAGCCCCTCAGGTATGCTCTCATCATGCATTCCTCCACATGTGCGTGGCTGGCAGCTGCATGCTGGGCTAGTAGCCTGGCCAATTCTCTGCTCCAAGCCACACTCACACTCCAGCTTCCCTTCTGTGGGCAACACACCCTGGACCACTTTTTCTGTGATGTGGTTGCTATGATCAAGCTGGCATGTGGTGACACCACAACCAATGATCTGTCCCTGATCTTAGGATCTGTGCCTTTTGGAATGGTGGCTCCCCTTACTGTGCTCATCTCTTACACCTTGATTGCCAGGACTGTGCTGAAGTTACCTTCCGCTGAAGGAAGGCCCAAGGCATTCAGCACCTGCAGCTCCCACTTGCTGGTTGTCACCATGTTCTTTGGACCAGGCATTTACACATACCTCCAGCCTCCAGCCAACAGCACTCAGTCCAAATTCTTCTCCTTCTTCTACTGTGTCTTCACACCACTACTGAATCCACTCATCTACACTCTGAGGAACAAGGAAGTAAAAGCAGCATGGAGGAAGATTCTAATATCCCAGAGTTGGGGGAAGTCTTTCAAAGCCAAATAATCTCAGCCTGACTTCTGGAACAGCCACATCCCCAAATCAGTCAGTGTTGACAGGTCTGCTTTTCCAAATGCATAAATGCCAAGGCCACAGTTCCTATGTCTCAAAGGCAATCAACCTGATGATTGGAGAGCATCTATAACTAGAAACTTCTATCTTCTGAAGTCACAGATATGGCCATTGTACTTTTTCTAGACCTCCCCGAATATCTCACTCTCCACAGATGAGTACAGAAAGTACAGATGACCCATATATCTATAGAATACTGAAAGATGCTGTCTGCAAGTCCCTTCTCATAACTTCCCCTTTACCACATATTACTAAAAGTTTTGGAATATATCTCAATACTATTTTAAGCAGATTTACACTAGATTTAACCTGACATTTACTCAAATGATTTTAATACTTTCTGTCTCTGAGAATACCATGTCTCTTTCTTCAAATACCTTGCAATACTCTGAGTAATCACACCCTTTCTTCATCTATGCCCTCATAATTAAACTTAATTGTTCATGGGACACAATCTTTTAATGTCACCATCAGGAATTTGCTTCAATTTTTCAGATCATTTACTACAAATATTCTGTGTCTTTATAGAAATCTATTTATGCTCCATCAACTGCATCTGCTTAATTTTGCTATTTCATTGTATACTTTCTTTCAAAGAATAGAAATATCCAGGTTATTTTTTATGTTCATAATACACATGAGGTTCTACATGCCTAATACATGGAGCAGTAGTTGAATAGGAGTTTAATCTAATAAAGAATGCATAGATGGCCAAATTGCATTTGCCTTGGTCACATACCAGAGTCACGGTTGACTCCCTTCTTTGGACTATTGCCACCTTTTTTTAAAGCAGAGAAACAGAGAAAAGTTTTCATTTACTAATATATTAGTAAATTACTAATGCAAAAAATTGTTAATACAACTATTGTTTTTCCATATGATATAATTTAAAAGCAGATATCAAAACTGGCCTCAAGTCTCTACTCAATGTTGTCTTGTTCAGTCTGAGAACAATGCCCCTAAGGGCCAACAACTCACAAATATGACAAGTGCTTTGCTAGCAGTGAGGCCTCTGTTCTAACATGGTCCTGGATTGGGGCCCTCTGTCCCCTCTCCAACCTTTTCCATGGAAGAAGAGTCCACAATGGTAGGCTACAGACTCAGCTCACTTGAATTAGATTCAAAGGGCAGGCTTAACCCTTACATGTACAACAGTGAAATCAACCAGGTATAGGGAATTCGGAAAACAATGATGTGTTCTACTTATGAAATTTTTTTCCTTTTGTGATGAAAATATGCACTAAAATTGGTCTAAACAACATCTTGATCATCTCATTGATGCTATCTTATTTTTCAAAACAGGAGAGGTGGTATTAAGAGCCTCTGAATCCTTCAGGGACAACTGGGTAATAGTCTTATAAAGGGTTCTGTGCAAAGAAGTCTGACAAGAACAGATTTCTTAGATAGAAATGTGTGGAATTATTGAGTTTGAGTTCAAAAGTAGGTGCCAAAGTGAATCCCACAGGCCACTCAGATTGTTGGAGAGCTCTTCTGGGAAACACTTTTGTATGTTCACAACCTCATACACTCTGGGTCTGTTCTAAGCTAATGAAGAAACACAATGAACAAGCTTATGTGGACAAAGCCTGATTTGAATAAATACAGCAAAAGGATAAAATCCTATATCAACAAACCAATGTATTTTCCTCCCTAGAAAACCTGTCTGAAATGGTAAATGATCATTGTCCTCCTAAAATCAAAACTAAGATGCAGCAGCACTTGATGCAACTTATTACCAAATAAATTCCTTCTGTACCCACCTGCATTAATCTCCACCAGGAAAAATTCTTTTTGAGCTTCTGTTGGGAGTTGAGTCAGGACTGCCAGGTACAGGCTGCCCCCCACACCCTACTCCCTTGGGAGAGTAGCCAAATGGATATTGGCAAGGCCTATCCTGGCTGTCCCAGGGCTGAACCTATACAGGTCAGTCTCTGATGATCAGTCTCTAGGCGCGTGTCTTTCTCTTAGTAGTTCTGCTTGGATGCTGCTTATACAATTACATATGATAAATGAAACTGTTCCTAGGTACATGCCTTTGTCTTAGATGTTCTACTTGGGTACTGCTGATGCAAGACATGTGATTAATAAAACTGTGATTATTGAAATTATGTGGTTCCAAAGAGCTTATCATTTCATGCTATGGTTCTATTGTATTAGTCAGGGTTCTCTAAAGAAACAGAAGCAACAGGATGAATATATACCTATATACAAATTTATTGATTTGCTCACATGACAGAGCTCAAGTAGTCCAACAGTAGCCATGCTGCACTGGAGAGGCTGAGAATCCAGGGAACTGCTCAGTCCACAAGGCTGGATGTCTCAGTAGTCCCAATCTAGTGCTGAAGGCCTGATGGATTCCAAGAGATCTGCCGGTCTCAGTACATGCTGGGATCCGAAGGGTTGCTCACAGCACCAAGACAAACTCAACACTGAGAGAGAGGCAAGCCACAGAAAAAAGGAACCAGCTCCCTCTGCCATGGCCTTTTATACTGCCTGCTGGCAGAAGGTAATGCCCACATTTGGGGTGGGCCATCCAGGTTGAGGTAATCCAATCCGAAGATCCTTTTTTTTAATTCCTGACACCCAGGATTAACCATTACAAGTCCACCCCTTGTCAAATTGACACCCAATAAATAGCTTCTTCTTATGTTATGCTTAAATGTCAATTTCGAACAATGGCGAGGTCATAATTCCCCCTAACATGTTATAAGTGTCTCATGTGCAATTGCAAAGCATTATATCTTAGAATAGGTGGTAATGTCCTTGAGGAACACTTAGTCCTTCAGTATCTAATAACCTACATATGACAACACTTAACACTTATCTCAGTTGCACATTCAAAAGGGAACAACACAAGTATCTGCTTAATATATGAAAAAGCACATTCTTAACCAAATAGGACAAAATTTAATATCTATTATAATCCACATTTCTGCAACTGGTCCCGTGGCCTCAGCTGATATTTATGACTACCTTCTTCTACTACCCATTCTGTATTTCCTCCATCACAGCAAGCACCTCTTCAGGTCTTGGCTCTTTCCCTGGAGGAGTGACCCATACCTTCATCCCTGAAGGGTCTGGGCCATTTCTTGTCCTGTCTGGTTTGGGTTGTTGGAGTTTTCCATTGACCTTAATCATAGAACATGGTAGGACCAGAAGGTGCCCTACAGCATCTCCTGCCTTCCAGACATAATCTTCCTTGCCTCCATTGTGGAGAAAAAGTCCAATTTCCCCATGGTAGTCTGGATCAATCACTCCTCCTACAACTGTTATTCCTTCCTTAGCCTATTGGCTTAAGGGAAGTAGAAGCCCAAAGTGGCCAGGGGGAACCCTTAGCTTCCAGTTCAATGGAACGCATGCTGTATCTCCTGGCAAAAGCCCTCCCCCTTTGGAGCCAAAACTTCTAGACCAGCAGAATGCAAAGTCGTGGGTACAGGAAGCAAAAATTTTCCTATTGGGTTACTAGGGGTGATAGTGAGTGGAATCACTCCCACTTCCACCCCTTGGTTCCTGGACCCATGAATTCTGGCTATAGGAGAAACAGTACCATATAGTGGACGCTGATTCAAAGCATATACTGCCTCCTGGAGAACCTTGCCCCAGCCCTCCAGGGTATTTCTACCTAATTGGCACTGTAACTGTGTCTTCAAGAGGCCCTTCCATCATTCTATCAAGACAGCTGTTTCTGGGTGGTGGGGAACATGGTAAGACCAGTAGATACCATGACCATGGGCCCACTGTCACACTTCTTTGGCTGTGAAGAGAGTTCCTTGGTCAGAAGCGATGCTGTGAGGAATACCGTGATGGTGGATAAGGCATTCTGTAAGTCCCTGGATGGTAGTTTTGGCAGAAGCATTACATGCAGGAAAGGCAAATCCATAACCAGATTAAGTATCTATTCCTGTAAGGACAAAACGCTGTCCCCTCCATGAATGGAAGTGTCCAATGTAGTCAACCTGCCACCAGGTTGCTGGCGTGTCACCCTGGGAATAGCACCATATCGGGGGCTACAATGTTGGCTCTGCAAATTGGCACTCAGCAGCACTGTTGGCCAGATCAGCTTGGTGAGTGGAAGTTCCATTGTGTAACAATGTATAACCTCCTCCATCTCTCGCCACCATGACCACTTTGTCATTGGCCCACTTGTTATGAGCAACAACGGGGATCGCTGGAGAAAGAAAGAGCTGGGGAAAGGGGACTATCCACAGAACTGAGGCATCTGATCTACTTGATTATAAACTCTATCCTCTTGCTGAGAACACCTTTTTGATGAGCATTTACAGGAGACACAAGTAATATACTTCACATCTTTGACCATTGGGAGAGCTTTATCCAAATACTTCTTCCCCAAATGTCTGTCTCACCAATTTTCCATCATGCTCCTTCCAAATCCCTGACCATCCAGCCAAACCATTGGCTACACCATGAATCAGTATATAATCGAAACCTCTGGCCATTTTCCTTGCCAGGCAAAATGCACACACCATGTGCACTGCCCGAAGTTCTGCCCACTGGTGAAGACTTTCCTTCACCAGGGTCCTTTGGCTTGTTTCAGAAGATGGCCTGTATGTAATGCTGCAGCTGCCACCGTCTGGATGGTGCCTGCATAGCATGCAAAACATCAGTAAACCAGGCCCGTCTAGTACTTCTCTTCCTCAGTCACTGATCATAGGGCAAACCCCATGAAGCCATAGTCATGCTTAAGCACAGGAGGCATTTGTAACAGAGTGGGAACCTAGGCATTTTGGCAACTTTTCTATGTACTTGCTTGTGCCCTCTGGGCCTGCCAGGCCCTGTCCTGTATGGACCACTCCATTTGATTATGGACTGTTGCTGTTCAATGGTCCTACTTTATGGTCTGAGTGGAGTCAGATAAACCCAGCTCATTATGGGCAGCTCAGGTTTGCATGGTGACTTGGTGGCTCATTGTTCAAATGTTTCAGTTCCACTAGGGCCCAATAGCAGCTAAGAGCTTTCCTCTCATAAAGGAGAATAGTTTGCAGATGAAGGTAGAGCCTTAACTCTCCGCAAAATCCCAAGGCCTCTGCTGTGAGTCCCCTATGGGGCCTGCCACAGACCTCAGATGCTCTTTATCTGCCACTGATACCTCAAGCACATTGGGTCTGCTGGATCAATATGGCCCTAGGGGCAGAGAGAACCTGCACTGCAGCCTGGACTATTGAAGAGCCTTTTCCTGTTCCCACGCCCCACTCAAGTTGTTGCTGCTGCCTTGGGCTCCTAGTGATAACTGTGACCCCGAGATGTGACTGATCAAACCCTTCCTCCCCAAGTTTGGTGTCGGTCAGTGTTGTTTTGTCACAGCAATGAAGAGAAACAAACCAGAAATTGTTACAGAGATGGGTGGTAAGTGGTAAGTGATTCCCTCACATCACTCCCCTAGTGGCTGTTCTAGTTTCTCTTCCATTGCGGGAAAAACAAAACACTCTGACCCGACACCAACTTGGGGAGGGAAGTGTTTATTCAGCTTCACATTTTCTGGGTCACAGTTTTTGGTCACTTATGGAGCCAAGGCAGGAACTCCAGGGCAGGAACCTGAATAAGCAGGAGCTGCAGCATACAGGCCATGGAGAAATGCTGTTCCATGGCTTGTCCCTTCACAAGAGGGTGTAGTTTGAGTCAAATGGATCTTCTTCATAATTACATCAACTAGTCTGCCACCACTAGGATTATCATTCCTCTTCATGCCACCAGGAGAGACTTCAGTTACTCTAGGCTTCATTGAGTCTGGAGAAATATGGCTCCAGGAAACGGCTAACAAGCCCACCTAAAGAAATTCATCCGTTCAAGGCTGTTCTCTAAAACCACTCTTCCCCTGGTACCAAAATGCTGTATTATGTGGGTTCTCTTAAGGAAAACAGAAGCAAACAGGACGACATATCATATACTTATATAAAAATATTGTATGATTGGCTCACATGACAGAGCTCAAGTTATGTCCACAGTACCCGTGCTGCACTGGAGGAGAGCTGAAATAGCCAGGGAACTGCTCAGTCCATTAGGCTGGAATGTCTCAGTAGTCCCAATCTGGTGCTGAAGGCCTTATGGATTGCCAGGAGATCTGCCGACTCGTACACACTGGATCCGAAAGGTTGACTACGCAGCAAGACAAACTCAACACTGAGAGAGAGGCAAGCCACAGAAAAAAGGAACCAGCTCCCTCTGTCATGGCCTTTTACTGCCTGCTGGCAGAATGTAAGCCCACATTGGGGGTGGGTGGGCCATCCGGGTTGAGGAGTCAATCCAAAGATCCTTTTTCTCTTACTTGTTCCTTTCCAGTCATTGACACCCACTTACAGGATTAACCATCACATCTATAGTAAGATTGTCTTGCTTTGAGACAAGGTATAAAAACATTGCAATTTTGCAATAAAGTCCCTGCCTGGACATCAGCCTATAAGCCCTCCTGATCCCAGCTCTGTGTGTGTGTGTATGTGTGTGTGTGTGTGTGTGTGTGTGTGTCTTTTCATGTGTGTGTGTGTGTGGTGGTGTGTGTGTGTGTGTGTGTATACCTGTGTCTTTTTTTTTCCTTCATCCCCTATCCTTCCCACTCAGGTTTTAAGGTCCCCTGCAGCTGGACTGCAGCAAGCTTTAATTTACTTGACATTGAATAAGGATGAGTTCAAACATAATCATCTAATATTCCAGCTTCTGGACTTTAGTGTGCATTGAAATTACTCAGAGAATTTGTCTAAATAAAAAGAAGAGCTTTAAGGCCCTTAGGACACTTAAGAGGAAATAAGCAATAATACTATGCAGAGAAGCACCACAAGGACAGAAGTTTCTGTTACAGAACCGTTTGGAGCTTGTGATCCTTAATTTAGAAAGGTAGACATCACAGTGAAGTCCACAGCCTGCTCAGCTGTTGCCAGCACTGTTCAGGCCCCAACACAGCACCCAAGCTACATCTACCTTATCTTGTGGCTTTTCTTGTCATTGTTTGTTTTGATTGTTGGCCGCAATTTTACTTAATTTTTAGGCTAATATGACATTAAAAATTAAGCATTTTAATAGAATACCATGCAATGTTTAGATGTGTGTATGCATAATGTCTAAATACACTTAAACAACTTATCTCCACAAACACATGTAATTTCTTTATGTTAAAAATTTTCAGAATCCTTCCTTATAGCTTTGAAATGTAAAATATATTTCTGCTTTCTAAAATATATTTCTGCTATCTACCCTGCAATAGTGCTCCAGAAGGCCTTGTGCCTATCGTCTTCAATTTTGCACCCATTGGTCCACATCTCCTCATCCTTCTTCACTGTTCTCTCAGACTTTGGTAACCAGGATTCTATCTGAAATTTTATGAGGGATCTCCCTTATATTCCTTAGATAAATGGCTTTTAAGAGAACTAAAGAAACCCCAAGGCAGTTTTGTCTCTGATACTGCATTCCTTTTTTTATTTTTTAATATTCTTTTTTTCTTTTTTTTCTTATCTTTTTTTTTTTTTTTTTTTTTTTTTTTGGGTCTTTTGAGACAAAAGGGTCTCCCTGTAGCCCCAGCTGTCCTAGAACTCACTCTGTAGACCAGGCTGGCCTTGAACTCACAAAGATCCACCTGCCTCTGCCTCCCAAGTGCTAGGATTAAAGGCATGTGCCACCATGCCCAGCTTAAAATTCTTTTTTTAATAAAATATTTTTATTGATGTTTTGTATATTTTATACATCATCTTTCAGTGCAATATTCTAACTCTCTACATTCACAGAAGGTCCATTGAGTCAGTCTTCAGAATCTTCAACAGAAGTATGATTTTTAAAGGGAACTTCAGTTTATATAGTACATTTTGTATTGATCAGCTCAAGATATTTCATTTTCTATCATGTGATAAATTTATCACATTTTTTACAGGAACACTCAAAAGTTCTCCTGTGAATTATATAATGTAGTATTTATTATTAAATATAATCACTCTCTGTGTAGTAGGTCAACAGTCATTCCTCCAACTGGTTG
The DNA here is from genome assembly GCA_009823505.1 of Rhizomys pruinosus. NCBI lineage: Eukaryota > Metazoa > Chordata > Mammalia > Rodentia > Spalacidae > Rhizomys > Rhizomys pruinosus. Next base: position 616,401 of record VZQC01005718.1, read on the forward strand.
TGATTTTGTACCTGTTAAGCGATCTCTCTTCATCTCCCATCTGTCTTCATTCCCCCCAATCTCTGGTAACTATTGTTCTGTTCACTAGATCTGTTAACTCAGCCTTTTCTGATGGCACATATGTAGTCAATCCACACATGACATCTGTCTTTCTCTGGTTGAATTGCTACACTTAACCTGGTGATATTTTGTTCCATTCTTGTTCTTCTATGGCCAAGTAGTATTCTATTGTGTGTATATGCTACATTTTCTTTTTTAAAGTTTTCATTCGTATATATTAGTTACACATAACAATGGAGTTCATTATAGCATCTTAATACTTGTAAATAATGTATCTTGACATATCTTTCATTATCTCACCTCCCCATCCTGTTCCTATTGATTTCCCTTCCTTTTCTCAACTAGTCCCCTCTATACTTTTATGTGGTTTTTATTTTTTGAACCAATAAGTTTAACTGGGGTTATATTCAGGAGCATAAATGATGAGTTATTTACAGGAGTACAGACAACTTAGCTGTTGCTACACCACTGAAAAAAATGTCTCTTCCTTCTCCAACAACCATTGTCTGCCTATAGATCTTCAAGGAGGGGTGGGGCCTCACAAGCCCCTCTCCTCACCAACTATTAACTGTATAAATCCTAAGAGATAAGTGGGGCCTTGTAAGCCCTTCCCACCTCCATGCTAGAATGTTGATGGGCCTAAGATTATACAGGTCTTGCATAGGTAATCACTGTTAGAATATATAAATTAACTAAAGAGCCATAAGCTCCATTAGGAAAGCCATAGAGTCATAAATCCCCTAAGATGACTAGCTAGCCCTGAATTGGCCACCTGGCCTTGCCCAAGCCTTATAAATCAGTCACTCCCTGGGTTAAAAGAGACTATTTGTGGAGCCAATTAGTTCTATCTCCTCAATGCTCATAGGCTCTGCTCAAGAAATCCAAGGACACCCAGCCCTGATATCAGACACATTCCAGCTGGGACCAAAAGGGAATAAAAATTTTCCCCCATGCCCACTGAGGTGCAATGAACTTCTTTTCACAAGAGAAGTTTCTCTGTCAGCTTTCAGTGTATGTTTAATAAAGTATTCCCACTTGTGGCAGGTCTGGTTCTGGTTCTTATTTCTTAACTCCAAACTTCTTCCTTTTCCCTCTCCAAAGATCTAACAATCACAGCTGTTGAAAGGTCAAGAGTCATGACCATGTTATTCCTGGAGTGTTCTGCAACCCTTTACCCTTTCTCCAGCTTATTTCTACTCTGTCTTTTACAGTGTTCTCTGAGCCTTACAGGAAGGCGTTACAAATGTTCCACTTAGGGCTGAGCATTTAATAGTCACTTATTCTCAATAATTTCCCCAGTTATAAGTCCCTGAAGTAACCACCATCCACTGCAAAGAAAAGCTATGACAAACAAAGATGACAAGACTAGTTTATGGGCATAAATATAAATATTTAGAAGACAAGTTGACAGAAATATGTATCTTTTTTCTTTTTCCTTTATTTATTTTTTAAGGGATTCTACAATATAATAGCACAGTTGTTTTCAGATAACATTGACATTGCTCAGTTTGCCATACAATTAGGTAATTAGTGCATTTTTTTAAGTGAGCCAAATTATTAAGCAGAAGCAATGAATGGAAGTAACATTCATATAAAACCAATTTGCGAGTATCTATGTCCAAGTTTTGAACAACCCAAGGTTCCCATAGTCCAGTTGGAGAAGCTTGTATGCACAAGCATGTTGATCAAATAAGAGTCCAGTCTAGGGCTGGAGAGATGGCCTAGCGGTTAAGAGCGCCGACCACTCTTGCAGAGGACCCGGGTTCGATCCCCAGCACCCACATGGTAGCCGAGAGCCGTCTGAAACTCCAATTCCAGGAGAACTCCAGTTCCAGGGGAATCCGACACCCTCTTCTGACCTCCGCGGCGTTGCACGTCACGGGTGCACAGACTTGCATGCAGACAATACCTTCGTACACATACGGAAATAAATAAAATTTAAAAAAAAAGAGTCCAGTCTATATTGCTGCAGTCACACAATTCACCCCAATCTCTCCACAGCTCTTACATTCTACCACGCCTCCTCTTCCGCAAGTTTTTCTCTAGGCTTTGGGAAAGGGGCACAAGTGGGCGAGAAGCAAAGCAGTCTATTCTCTCTGGAGATGTCATTTTGGACTCTAGTCTATTCAGGTTGTTCCCCTTCATGGGTTGACAGCTTATCCAGGGGTACCTTTTTACTCCTACTAACAAAGCACAAGCAGTTAGATGTACAGACATTTAAACAGTACTAATTATTATGGCAAGCTAAGCTGTGAGCATAGACACAGATGTTTGGATGGTATGCTAATCCACAAACTGTGGTTTCTCTCTAAAGGGTGACAAGTTCTTATTGTGGCTTATAACATCTCCTAACCACTAGAGGACATAAGCTTGTGGCATCAGCTGTGAATTATTCCTCCAAGGAGAGAGCTAATAGCCAATTAGATTTGGGATATATATAGACACATGGCTGCCACTGTTGCACAGTATCTCCAGGCAGTTGAGGTGTAGCTGATACTGACAGAGGAGTCTTGCTTGACTCAAGGAGACCAATATTTTGCTTTATTGCTTTAGTGGCCTTTGGTAATACTCTCTGGCATTTCAGAGGCCAATTGTACATTAGCAAGTGACGTCTCAAAACATTTTTTCATGCTTACACCAGGTCTTCGACAACAGGGGCTTACCATCTTTCTCCTTGCATATATCCCACTTATAGGCAAAAGGCCTTTATAATTTTGGGGACTTGGATCCCCTAGCCAACATCTCCTAGGCAGAATAATCCATTGCTGATATCAGAGCTCTCCTGTATTAATATATTTTGCTTAATTACACAGCTTATAAAGACTTTACTATTGTAATCGAACTTTTTTTTATATTTTGGTTGTTAGCCTTAGCCTTTAACGGCTGTGCTATCCCTCCAGCCCAAGACTTTACTATTGTATTTGGCTCTAAATAGAGAATTATCCTTTCACAGTTCCTATGTCTATCAGTCAAATAAAAAATGTAGTTATACCTGTTTTATAAGAAATTACCACTATAACAGTTACCTCTAGTTTACAGTTAGGGAATGACTTCATTACCATCATGTTTTCCTTTTTCCTATAAAGGGAAGAGGTAGGAAGGTTTCCCAGCATCTGGAAGGTAAACATCATTAGGGCCCATTATAAACAGTTAGCCCAAATAGAATTCAGAGAGATGCTCAGTGTCTGTGACTCAGGCAGTCTGAGGTTCCTCTTTCTTTATGTTCAGATAGGTCAGCCTCTCTGCTGGCAGAAAATATCATGTATATTTTACCAAAGCAGACACAGTAGCTTCCTCACTTAAGCCAATGTCCCAACTCTCCAACAATGAATCTGGGAAATATACTGTGAATATGAAAATTTTTATAACTTCTTTTCAATAAAGTTTCATTCTGGCAACATGAATCTATGCTCCAGGCCATGGAAATGTATGCTTCACTCAGAATCAACTATCTCTCAAATACCAGTACATCACACTGTATCAAATAAAGACAATTAACATGTGATGGTGGAAAAGTTTGAAAATAAAAAAATATAGACATGCCCTGTATGTTTAAATTTGTGGATCAACATATGTTTTGCCCTAATAATCTTCAAATCTGAATAAAATAAAATAAAATAAAGATGTAATCTATAATGGGTAGAAATCTGTCATCGTTTTTTATTCTTCTGGGATAAGCTTCCATAGTCCTTTTGAAACGTGTCAATAAAGCTTACATGAGACATTAATATTTGAGGATACAGAAGACACATTAACTTCGCAGAAGCAAATCAGGTAGACTGTTATAAATACTTAAAGTAAATGAGTCATCTTCAGTTGCAAGGACTGAGAGAACCCATTAGCAAGATAACATCTTTCATTGATAGTTTCTTCTAGTTCTATTTAACTTAAGAAATAAATCACTTTCTACTTTTCTCACTCTTTCTTCCCTAAAATTCATATAAGTGATGCTCTCATACTAACCTAGACTTCTATACACATAAATCTTTAACCTCTACTGTGTCTACAGCCAGCCACCTATGCATATCCAGAGACTGTTGGAAAGATATTGGCCACAGGAAGAGAAAAACCTCTTATGTAAAATCTGTGATGTGTCAGAGAGACAGGGGAGAAAAGAGATGAAAATGGTGGATATAATTCAGATGTGGGCTGATGAGCAGTAATAAAAATTAGTAGATTTCTCTACAATGGGCTTTCATGAGCCCTTTCCCAGCTGCCTAAGGTACACAAAAGTCATTGCAGTCAAGAAGATGTTCAAAAACAAAGCCATGCATTTTTAATATCTCTAAAGTCTCAAAAAAAAAAGCAACATTAGAACAATAGAACAGTGTAATGGATTTGTGCGTTGATGGAATATTTTATAAATAGTAGCACTGAAGTAGTGTTTCATAAGTTAGGCCACATCACAAGAACATAAATATATAGCCATCTAAAGGGATTTTGCAATGCCCTAATGAAATGATAGGTTTATAATAAAATTGCATGCTCATGTTAATCTACACATTAACAATATCAGTTCCCCTGAGGTGGGCATCAGTCCCCCCCCCCACTGTACATTCTCTGATAGGGAGCTCAGGAGCACAATAAAGGCAGATTATTGCATTTCTGCCTTGTGACAATTTTCTTGTTTCAGGATCTTGTCTTGATCTGACTTGGGCATATTCTCAGAGCAAAGACAAGCTGGAAATTATAACAATAAATTAGAAAAAGCAGAAATCCCTCTAGAATCTTGCTTTCTAATTTAGATTGGACCTGATTACCTACATGAAGCTTCAGGTCTCAGGGGATCCAAGAGACTAAACCCCAGGAGCCCTCACCTCAAGGAAGCTAATTCTCTCTTCTGAGTTCTGATTAGTCCTGCTCCTCTCTAAATTAGATCTTAGGCCTTTGCAAGGTCTCTCTCTCTCAGTCTCTCTCTCTCTCTCTCTCTCTCTCTCTCTCTCTCTCTCTCTCTCTCTCCCCCTTTGACCCTAAGGTAAGTGTGTGGGAAGCCAGGTAAGGCTCTAGCACATATATTAAGTTTCCTTTTGCCTCTAGTGAATATTACAAAGGATAGAAAAGGAGATTGTTGCTGGGCGTGGTGGCGCACGCCTTTAATGCCAGCCCTCGGGAGGCAGAGGCAGATGGATCCCTGCGATTTCAAGGCCATCCTGGTCTAGAGAGTGAGCTCCAGGCCAGCTGGGACTAAAGGGAGACCCTGTCTCAAAAATACAAAAAAAAAAAAAAAAGAAGAAAGAAAAGGAGATTATCTCGCTCAACCATTGTCTGTGACTCTTCTACATAATGGAGGGTTAAAAACATAGAAACCAAACTAAATCATTAAGGAGATAGTCTTTTTTACCTAACTTGGACTTCTACCCCCCCCATCACAGAAGTTTTCATGTCCAAAAATCAAAGACTATACAGTGTAGAGGGTTTTTTAAGATGCATTTATTTTTGTTTGTGTATGCATATGCAGGTGTGCACAGAGGCCAAAAGAGGGCATCTTATTCCCCTTGAGCTGGAGTTACAGGTAGTCATGAATCTGCATGGGTGCTGGGAACCAAGCTGGAGTTCTCTGAAAGAACAACAAGTACTCTTAACCATTGAGCCATCTCTCTAGACCCTAAGTATAGACCTTTTAGAAACTTGGCAGCAAGGGAATAGTCAATAGCAAAAGACCTATGAGAAGATATATGGAGAATATTCTTCAGCTAAGAGATGTTGAGCCCTGAGCAAGCACAACCAGGTATTATGCAAACACAGAAGCTACAGCCCATGTCTTAAATGATGTTATAATCAAGAACCTTGAGGGAGATAAAAGTGTTCACTGACCTTAGAGTATTGGGTAGATCTTGCATAAAGAAATAGAACAAGGCCAGGCATGGTGGCGCATGCCTTTATAATCCCAGCCCTCAGGAGGCAGAGGTAGGCAGATCTCTTGAGTTCAAGGCCAGCCTGGTCTACATAGCAAGCTCCAGGCCAACAGTCAATGGGGTCCTGGAAGAGAAGGAGTGAGGGGAAGGGGCAAGAGACGCAAGGAATGGAGACAAGACAGGTTATGATCAAGTCTCGTTTATTGTAGTAACACAAGTAGAATATAAAGAGCAGGGAACACAGAAGCATTGCTAAACAACAGGTCACCTCAGAGCTTACATATTGGAAAGAATGTGCAGATACAGATCTTTACTTAAGGTGAACATTTGCAA